>JAVTVY010019134.1:0-78796 GCA_036873755.1 Hanleya hanleyi
TTGGCTCTGAGGTTTGGGCGGGATACTGCTTTGGTAATGGAGACATCCATTCAATGCTTTTTAAAAGCACAGAGGTGGAAAATGTGCATCTTAGATTCTGTAAACAGTTACTTGGAGTTGGTTCAAAAGCTGTCAACTTGGCCGTTCTTGGAGAATTTGGTAGATTTCCTTTAGTACTCCATTCCATCACCAACTGCATTAATTATCTGTTTCACATATTTAAATCTGAACCTTCATCATTATTATATAAAGCATACTTGGAACAAGCAGAGGAAAGTAGATCTGGCACTACCAACAATTGGGTCCAGTTCATTAAAAAAACCCTGATATCTCTCAAAAGCTATCACATCTGGGAAAATCAAGGCTGTAAATATCCGAAAGCTGCAGTCAGGTTTATTCTCAAGGAATTGCAGAAGGTATATAAAATGGATTGGAAAAATAATATTGAAAATATGAGTAAGCTTGATAGTTACAGAACCCTCAAAAGCAACTTTGAACAATCATCTACTATATTAAATATCCGTAATAAATCTGTGAGATCTGCTTTAGTTAAACTGCGCATAAGCGCACATCCGCTGCAGATCGAGAGGGGTAGATACTTAAGGCCTAAACCACCCAGATGTGACAGACTTTGTACACATTGTAATATGGTAGAATCTGAGCTACACTTTTTACTTGAGTGTAGGCGTCACCTTGATAGAAGAATGGTTTTATTTTCCAAGTTACAGAATGTATCCCCAGGTATACAATCTATGAACAATGATGCCATGTTTATATATCTAATGCGATCGAAGAATCCAGTTATTGTCCAAGCTCTAGCAGTGTATACAGCGGAGTGCTTCTCTACTTATACTGATCGCATAGTCAACCAACGTTAACTGAAGAGTAATAATCATTTGGTTTATAATATACCCTTCTTGTCACTGACTTGAGTCTTAATGTACAGGTATCATCAGTGCAGAGCTCTTGAATACATTTGCTCGTTATCAGGGAGTAGCATCTGTTTCTCTATAATATACTATGCACAGTACATCTGTATCTGTCATTACATACTAGACAGGTTAATATTTCATATAGATTTGTATCTACGGACCTTGCTGTTACTACTACTGTTATGTTTTTGTCTTGTGTGTAATTGCCTTTGGCCCTCTGTGGCATATCTGTGCAAATAAATGATTCTGATTCTGTTATAATCACATGGGGTGTAGCACTGTAGATTATGCTATATGTTCTGTACCTACATGTATATTACGAAGAGTAAGATCTTTCTCTGTACGTCCCCTAACTTTCCTTTCTGATCATTGCCCGATTTGCCTAAAACTGGATAGTATTGTGCAAAATAACCAGCCTTTCTCCACAAAATCTACCAGTAATTCAAGTATCAATATATCTTCTCCCAGGCAGGGTCATGAGAGAAACAATAACTCGTATAAATTTATCTGGGATAAGAACTCCTCTGCACTGTTCGAACTTTCACTGATGCTTCCAGATAATGTAAACAATGCTCAAACTTTTATTATGAAACCATATTCTGAAGTCCCCTCGGAGGTTGAACAGGCTTGTAATGACTTCACCTCACTCTTACTTGATACAGCACGGTGTAGTTTGAAAATTGTCAAGTTATTGTTGTAGTAGCCGAGTATTACTGTGGCGGTTATACCCACCATAAACACTAACTAATAAGGGTTAGCATCCTAACAGTGAAACTTTGTACTTACCTCTGGGACCAGTTGGTGGCTTTTCAGCGGCACGTCTTACAGGTTCCAAGGTCTCACAAAGTCTGCCGTTTTAGGGGTCTCCGGGAATTGGTCACTGCGCATGCCGATGTTCTCGGCAATCTCCGCCGGAACCGTTCCTACCACACTATCAAAAAAACGTAAGAAAAAGAAATGGTTTGATCAAGACTGTCAGTCACTCAGGAAAACTCTCGATTCCTTGAGCAGACAAATGAAACATAACCCTTGCAATACGGATTTAATTCCTACGAAGTAGGCTACAGATCGCAAATTGTCCGGTAATGAGTGAGTCCATCCGAATCCTTTCGTCGGCAAAATAAAGAGAACCGTTAACATTAGAACCTTGATTTTTGGCATGAACGTGCATTAGGGCATTGTTACCATCAAGTTCTCATCTGAAATAATTCCGATTATAATTAGATTGATAATTAACACTTCAGTATATTAGATATACATTGTGTATGTAAACTGTATCCTATTCCACATTGGCCACACCAGGCTGGAGCCTTCAAATTCAGGTCAAATTATCCACAGCTAAAAATACCCTGTCCCATTGCACATGGCCCTGAGGTTAATCTTAAGTACTGCATATACCCTCAAACTATGGGCGGCCATGTATGTCAAAATTACCAGCTCGGGTTGTACAGCTTAACTCGCAACAGAAAACGTATCTAACGATATAAAGCGTCAGTATAAACGCTTATGTCATCTTTTTGTAAACAAGGATCCAAACTTTAAACGCATATTTCATCTCTCTCCAAACGATAATACAAGCTAACTCAGAACAAACAGTATATTTCAGCACGTACAACGTATCAGAGAACGAATGACCTCTTTCAGAACGTACTTTATAATCGAGGAGGCGCTCGGCAGACGGGAGACCACTCGAGCGCCTCTATCTGCTTCTCCCCCACATTTTGAGGGGGTGGCTGTCGTTTGCATGAGCGACTCATAGTAAGGAGTCTCACAAGATGAGAATGGCAAGTCCATGTAAACATTTTTGTCTGATATCTGAAGTTCAAAACTTTTGGTACCCTTTAACCTAGGGGCAAAAAATAACCACATTCATTTTGAGGTCACGACCTGAAATAGCGGAAGTCGAAATAGCGGCCCAGTTTCACGTCATATATCTTTCTACCATTCGGAATGACCCGATTATTTCCGGAAATAATTTCCGAAGGAACGTTGTTCGTTGTGAAACAGCTCGTTCGTTCTGAGTTATACTCTTCCTTTTCAAATAGGTCACACTCTGTGTCGGACTGGCTATTCGTCCAGAACTAGGCTTTTCATTCTGAGTTTGTATTCGAACATCGTACCGTTTGTTTTCGGTTTGAGTATATGTTCAAAGTTAATGTTTTTTTATTTGCAGGAATATAAAATGCGTTTAAGATTACAGTGGACATTGTAAGATATGCTGTCTTTTCTGAGTTTGGCTTTAGGTTTTGTAATTGCTAATTTTGACATAAATGGCTGCCCATATCAAACAATCAGCGCTGTTTCCATAACGAAGCTGAGGTGGTTTAACGTTTATCAATGAAGAAAATCACCGATCAACCGCCATAGAATATAATGTGAAACAAGAAGACCGGAATAGTACATTCATCAGATTGCCGATGCCCAAAATGTGTTGTCTCATATATCTAGATGACAACGTGATGTAGAGACGCTATTTATTCCTCTTTGTACCGGTTATGCTCAGGAGAATGACATAGAATCTTGTGCATAGAAGGTGTTGGTCTGGAGTTGAATTACCGTAAACTACATAAATGCTACCTTTCTACTATAGTACTATAAATAAAAATCTGTTGTATTGTTGGGAAAATAATGTGATTCAAAAAGTTGTTTTGATCCTGTACAAGGGCACTGAAAACCATTAAACAGATGTAAATGTATTTTCACACGTGAAGCTTGAAATCTACTGAACCTATATTATTCAATCTGTTTCCTTTAATTAACAAATTGTAAAATTAAATCGGCGATCGTTATTTATTTGTACCAGGGCCGAATCACTAAATGACCAGAACATTCACCAATATACTTTCATTTTTTGTGGCACGAACACATCGATGTAAATATATAAATACCCAGAATATAATCTTGCTCAATCTCACAAAAGGCATGTTATGAAGAGAACCTGTGGCTGTTATGGAAGGTTGTACATGTACCATATTATGATGAAACGTACCGTAGGGGAGGGTCACATCATATCTCAATGAAAATACGATCGAGTCCTAATGCCTACTGTACTTCGTAGGTCCTGTGACGTTAGTCACACTGCTCATGTAAGTTGTACATTCCGGAAAATATTATACCATAGCAACTGATATCCCAACTTCAGTAAACTCAGATATAATAAGACGGAATATTATCCCTACGAAGTAGGCTCTCATTTGCAAATTGTCCGGTAATGAGTGAGTGAGTGAGTGAGTGAGAGTTAGTCCATCCGAATCCTTTCGTCGGCAAAATAAGGAGAACCGTTGACATCATAACTTTGATTTTTGGCATGAAGGTGCATTAAGGAACTGTTACCAACAAGTTCTGAGCTGACCTACTTTTGATGAAAATTTGACCTACTTAGGTGACCAATAACATTACGCTTGGACCACCAAGTCATCTTCCTCACCCTACTTCGTAGGTCCTGTGACGTTAGTCACACTACCCATGTAGTTAAATTTCATACCACAAAGAAATTGTACAAAAGATTAATTAAGGCCAAAGAGAGGGCATTTAAAACCGATATATTAGATAAACTAGAAGAATTAAGTAATAATAATCCATCTGAATACTGGAAGCTCATCAAATCTTTAACTGATGATGAACCAGATATCAGTGATAATGTACCCTTGGATGTTTGGAAACGTCACTTTACAACACAAAATTCAAAATCAACTGTTTATAATGCACAACAGACATCAATTAATGAAACGATCAATGATTTAGACCTTAGTATCCCCTGTTCTTTGGATAGTGCAATCACGATTGATGAAATTAGAAAAGCAATCAGGAAATTAAAATCTAAGAAGTCTAATGGTCCAGACTTAGTGATGAATGAAATGATTAAATACTCTTCTACATTCCTGATAGATCATATGCATAAACTCTTCAACTTAGTTCTTAATACAGGTCACTTTCCGGAGAACTGGGGAGAGGCCTATCTAAAACCGATCTACAAAAAAGGTGATAAAAATGACCCCAGTAACTACCGTGGCATCGCCTTGAGCAGTTGCTTGGGGAAAACTTTCCTAAATATAATTAATGCAAGAATCACAGTCTACATTGAAACAAACAGCCTCTTAAGTTCGGCTCAACATGGTTTTAGAGCTGATCATCGTACCACTGACAATCTGTTCATTCTCAAGACTCTTATTAATAAGTACAAGTGCAACAAGAACAAACTTTTTGTTAGTTTCATAGATTTTAACAAAGCTTTCGATACAGTATGGAGGAATGGCTTATTGTATAAACTCAATAATCTTGATGTTAAAGGACCAGTGCTCAAAATAATTCAAAGCATGTATAGTATTAATGTCAAGTATATTGTTAAAACAACAAAAGGCTTATCATCAAAGATTCCTTCAAATATTGGAGTTAAACAAGGTTGCATAATGAGTCCAGTGCTCTTTAATATCTATTTGAGTGACCTCGGTGAATATCTGAAAGAGGATGCTATTCAGGCCCCAATGTTAGATAAGGTATCAGTGTCACATTTATTGTTTGCGGATGATTTAATTCTATTTTCAACATCCGCACGTGGTCTTCAAAACAGCCTTGATTGTCTCTCGACGTTTGGTAAGCTGTGGAATATTTCACTTAATGTACACAAAAGTAAAGTAATGATATTTGGCTGTACTGCTACAAAATGTAAAACCTTTACTTTCTTATATATGTCGCTCCCTCTCGAGGTAGTCCTTCAGTATTCATATTTAGGTGTTACTGTATCTTACAATGGGAAATATAGTACTGCCATTGCTGATTTACAAAGCAAATCCCTTAGAGCATGGTTCAAAATCCGATGTAAACTGACATCTACTATGCAGTTACCTACTACAACATTGTTAAAAATGTTCAGTCATATGTAAACCTATATGCACCTATGCTTGTGAGGTATGGGGCACCGATATTATTCCCATTCGAAAAGATGATCTTTTTGACAATTGGGATTCCAAATCTTGTAATCGAACAATAATAAAAATTGCTAAATCTGTCTTAGAAGTTCCCAAAAGGTGCAGTAATATCGGTGCTCTATGCGAACTTGGCCTTTTTCCTTTGACAGGTGATGTTATATTAGCAACTCTGAAATATTATAAAAGGCTGTGGTTCACCTCCAATGACAGACTTGTTCATAAAGCCTTGCAGGAGGATATTAGACTGTTGTCCTTGAATGCTCAAGTCTCTTTAACTGCTTGTGTTAATCATATATGTTCTGTTCTTAAAGTAACCTTGGGCAGCATTCTAACCTCTTCCTGCAAGTTATCTACCTTTGTCGAGAAACTAGAAGAAAAGTTCAAATTCCACTTCCACTGTGAATCGTCCACCGTTAATCCAATTTCTGGCACTGGTAACAAACTTCGGACATACGGTCTCTTCAAAAAGGATATTGGCTTTTCAAGATACCTTGAAACCATCCAAAACAAAAAACATAAAAAAGCTTTAACATTATTAAGACTTAGTTGCCATTCTCTTGAAATTGAACGGGGTCGCTATAAGAAACCAAAACTGCCAGAAAACCGACGGTTCTGTCAGTTTTGTCCCTCATCTGTAGAAGATGAATTTCACTTTGTACTTGAATGCTCAGCTTATTCCTCAACTAGAGAGAAATTAATGGAGGATCTGATTAACTTGCACAGCTTATTACCTAGTGTTCTACTAGACAAGGGGAGACTATTCAGGCTAGTCATGGATCCCTTACCTACATTATCGCCCCTTATTGGGCGGTACATCTTTGATCTCAAAGAAATTAGAGACTCCATGATACAACTGGGATAATATGAGAACCCGTTGATGGGAGCTCAGCTAACAAGTCTAATATTACATGTATTATTTTGTTATTGTTACTGTTTTGTACCAACTCGAATGAGTGTTTTGTACAATAAAATGAATTGAATTGAAAAATAACATTAGACCGATATGTTGCTGAGTGTTAGGTCTAAAAAGAAGCCCATCTGGTTTTAGCTCTGGTATAGCCTTGTTCTATACTACGTGAGAACAACGTTGTTCTCACGTAGTATGGGACCAGGCTATACCAGAGCTAATCTGGTTTGTGTCCTATGCCCTCAAAATTGAAATGTGACAAAGGTGAAATCGACTGAGTCGACCAATCATGCAAAGCTGGAAGCGCCGCTCACAATAATTGAATAAATGTTTTGTTTTTGACGGGACCGTCTCAGTTTCAGGACGAAATTCACGTTTCTTTGATGTGGGGTGATGGGACCCGGTCTCCTGTAGACCCATGGATGTTGTTGAATTTCTTAACCATTTGATGAAGATTTCTCTTGGGAGTTACCAAAATGATGTCCGTATGTTTACAATTACGGTGACAATAAACAGTTTCTTCAGGGATGAAACAGGCCACATCCAGCACATATATGCTTTAATTCAGACCCACTAATAGTGCAGTGACAGTTGGGTCTTAGTTTAATCAGCTGTTTAAGGGGCTGATGTAAGCTGTTTAAGGGGCTGATGTAGGGGCAACGTTTTGAAAGTTGCTCAATAGGAAAGTCTCTTCTTTGGTGAATTCTGCATGAATATAGTATATGTCATCAAATGTCCCATGAGTATATTAAACACACAATATTGAAAAGCAGTTAAAAAACATGGCAGTGTGACTAACGTCACAGGACCTACGAAGTAGGGTAGGCATTAGGACTCCGATGCGCACTGAGCTGTTGGAAATCCCCCCACCCAAAGTTGAAATCCTGTCTATATTAAGATGGGCACAGCCCAAGTCAGAATCACAAGTGATTTTCATCAAAAATCACCAGAAATTTTCATCAAAGGTAGTTCAGCTTTTCAGCTTCAGCAATTTTTAGGACCATTTTGCAAGTGTGTGTGTGTTTATTCTTTATTGACTTCTGCTGACAGTGCCGAGACGCTTTGTTTCAGTAATTATATTCTCCAATTTACATTGTTTGTTCAAAGGGTTGTCATATTCACATCCAGCAAGGTTTGGGGAACATTTTGATATATGATACTGGCCACCAGCTGTACTGCCTATTTAGTAATCAGATCACCTGTGAGTCTATGAAAAAGGTAGCTGAACATATATCACCCCCTTAATACTCCTACTGCTATAGTGTTTCCGCTTCAGCAGTCCCACACTGCAGACCTCTCAACTTCAGAATTTCCAAAGGAGTGAGATTAATCACAGCGGATGCTACTATCCCAGCATTAAGGTGAAGGCCCAGGGACATCCTAGCTAGGCCCCGGAAGCTCTGGGGTTCTAGACAGCTGGAGACACATTCTGGTCAATTTTCAATGAATAGTCTCATCCAAGTTCATAGCATAGTGAGTGAGTGAGTAAGTGAATAGGATTTAACGTCGCTTTCAACATTATTTCAGTCATATCGCAACAAACCAACTAATCACCAACCAGCCAAGTTGCTTTCCTTCTATAGCATTGTCTTCACACCATTGTAATACTGTGGCAGTTTCGTTGTTTTTATCATCTGCGAATTGGTCTGTGATGCACTATTAGACAGGGGTGGGTCATTAATGAAGATCAAAACAACAGGGGTCCTAGAATAGATCAATACCTCACATTTTATGTCCCTGAAGTCTGATTTCACACTTCCCAGACATACTTTTGTTTTGAGGAAAGATAATTTTCCATCCATGACAGAGACTTGTTAGCTATATTGTAACAGGCAAGTTTCTTGAGTAACAATTTATGATTTACAAGATCAAATGCTTTTCTGAGATCAATATACATCACACCAGTTATGTTTCCTTGGTCAATTTGAGAGAGCCATTTATCCACAATTTTTGTCAGCGCTGTTTGGCAGGAGTGTTAAGAGCGAAAAGCTGATTGAAGTTCATGAAGCAGATTGTTTTCATTTAAGAACTTGTCAAGTGACCAGCAACATGTTTATCTCTGTCTAATCACATGAGTCAATATTATCACCAGGTATGGGATCATGATAAAGAAATTCAAATAAAAAAATATATATTTAAAAATAAAAATCGACCTACCCTGGGGGTAATCCAGACGGGTTTCGCCCAAATACCGACAAACCAATTTGAATGTCTTAAACCAAAACTACTTAAAATCGATCTAATGGACCTTATTATTTATCAAAGAAATAATTGATTATTTCCTGTGTACAGCAAGTGGAGAGACTAAATTTTCGCACTCGCATCATGCTTTTTGACGAAATCCATGCGGGCCATCATTTTAGCATGGTTTAAGCCCACTGCGCATTGATTTTGTGCAGAATGTTTTCTTTCGGTTTTGTGGGTGGCCAGCCGGTGTCCCCAAAAAATGCCTGGATTAGTCCCTGCTACCGACCCATGATTTGTAGAAAGATTATGTCACCCCAACCAAACAACTTTTTAATTCTGGCCCAACCTTTGAAATTTTACACTGCTTCACAATTCCCAGCTTGACAGAGATATAATGGACTCCAGTTTTTTGTCCATCAATAAATGTAGTAATCTGTCTTATTGACTTCAAGTTTGGGTTTTTTGTCTCCCGCCACATAAGTGGTCTTTGGGCGTTCGTAATTCCGTTATTCCGTGATTCCGTTACACATTTCTTGTCCGATCAATAACTCGAGAACCATTGGACCGATTGACTTCGAACTTGTAGAGTGTCTTGACATCAGTGAGAGGATGGTTGTGATTGCTTTTCAGTTACCTGCATATAATCCAAACACCATCAACCATCTTGGGATTTCAGCAGTTGTATCTTTACACATTTCTTGTCCGATCAATAACTCAAGAACTATTGAACCGATCAAGTTCAAACTTGGAGAGTGTCTTAACATCGCTGAGCGGACGGTTGGGATTGCTTTTCAATTATCTGCATAATCAAAGATGGCCGCCATCAGCCATCTTGGATTTCAGCAGGTGGATTTTTACACTTTTCTTATCTGACCAATAACTAGCATCTTCACCAGCCAAGTCAACTACATCGCAAAGCTCTCTACGCTGCCTTGACATTCTTGGCTGGTGGCAGAGGCGTACTGCTCTGCGCCACCTAGTGGAAGTTTTAACGATGAGCGACTTTTTGCCTCCAGGAGTTGTTCCCCTTCAATTTCAAGTCGATCACACTCGTAAGGCGATTCGTTATCGTTCGACCGTGCAGCGCGTCCCAAAAGCTGATTCAATTGATCAGAACGCCGAAAGTGGCCGTGAAAATGCTTCTCCTGTTTTGTTTTTCTGCAGAATTTCCCCACACATTCGACACAGTTCGTACTTAGTGGGGCCGCGATGGTAATCAACTGCTACGTAACGCACATTCTGATTGGATGCAGCAAGCCGTCTCTGCATCCACTCAACAATGAGGATTCACGTTCCAACTTTACTAGAGAAGTATGCCAAGGCAATGTACAGAGCAACGTGATGTACGTCGACTTGGCTAGAGAAGATGAATAACTAGGTAACTTTTGAACCGATCGACTTCAAACTTGAAGAGTGTCTTGACATCAGTGAGAGAACAGTTGGGATAGCTTTTCAGGTTCCTGTATAATCCAAGATGGCCACCATTAGTCATCTTGCACGGATCTTTACACATTCCTTGTCTGACCAAAAACTCGAGAACTATTGAACCAATCCACTTCAAATTTGGAGAGTGTCTTGACTTCGGCGAGAGGACGGTTGGCATGCTTTTCAGTTACCTGTGTGCTCCAAGTTGGCTGCCCGCCATCTTGGATTTCAGCCAGTTGATCTTGTCCAGACATTAACTCAAGAACATGTGAAGAGTGATAAACCAGCCAGTACAGCAGGAGAGCTCGGAGTGACCAATTGATGGGATCTTCTGGATGGTGCCTGGCGGGTTTCAATTTGGTGGAATCTCATCAGAGTCTGACAGATGATGTCTGTTGTCCACTTTATATACCAGTTGACCGACGGGTAAAGTTGGCCAGCGTTGTCATGGGTTGACCGGCAGTTGGCCAGTAAAAACAATGGTTGGCCGGTGTTGGTAGATGGTTGGCCAGTGAGTTGGCCGGTGAGTCGGCAGGTTGGCCGGCAGGTCGGCGGGTTGGCCGGTGAGTGTTGCTAAGGGCCTAAGCTTAAGGTTGCATGGCTGATGAAGTGCAAAAATGAGCCGAAGTCTTTTGGCCGGTGAGGTAAAGGAAGAGGAGGTGCATGGCCACATTGTGGGCTCTAGAGGTCTAAAGTTTAGCTGGGTGGCGAAATGACCGAAAAAAAGAAAAAAAGAAGAAGACTAAGGCTGTCTTGTAAAGAGACAAATAAAGGTTTTATTTGTAGGAAACATGCAAATCATTGTAATAATTCATCTATGAGATTGTTCCAGTAATCAGACCCGGATGGAGTGTGTGTCTGTGCACAGGTGCCACGTGGTGGAGTGGTAAGAGCACTAGCAGTGGGGATGAGGCAGGTCCTCATAGCATCTGAGATAATGGTACTCAGTGGAGTATCACCTGTATTATACAGGAAATCATGGGTGTGAGATTTCCATACTAGTTGTGCTCAAGAACAATTGAACCGATCGACTTCAATCATGGAGAGTGTCTTGACATCGGTGCGAGGACTTGGGATTGCTTTTCAATTACCTGCATAATCCAAGATAGCCACTGTCAGCCATCTTGAATTCATTTACCTGTGTAAACCAAGATGGCTGTCATCAGACATTTTACATTGTCAGCAGTTGGATCATTACACATTTCTTGTCCGACCAACAACTCGAGACTATTGAACTGATCAACATAATACATGGAGAGTCAACTGACATCATGCAGTGAGAGGACAGTTGGGAGTTACCTGCATAATCCATGATCAGCCATCTTGTATTTTAAGCGCTTGGATCTTGTCCGGGCAATAACTTGAGACTGATTGGACTGATCGGTTTCAAACTTGGACAGTGACTTGATATCGACCTGAGAGAACGGTTAGAAATGCTTTTCAGTTACGGTACCTGTATAATCCAAGATGACTGCCATCAGCCATCTTG
Organism: Hanleya hanleyi; assembly: GCA_036873755.1. Classification (NCBI taxonomy): domain Eukaryota; kingdom Metazoa; phylum Mollusca; class Polyplacophora; order Lepidopleurida; family Hanleyidae; genus Hanleya; species Hanleya hanleyi. Next base: position 11,869 of record JAVTVY010019134.1, read on the forward strand.
CATTGTCAGCAGTTGGTCCTTTATACATTTTCTATCTGACTAATAACTCAAGAATGGTTCAACTGATCGACTTCAAATTTGGAGAGTGTCTTGACGTCGGCGGGAGGATAGTTGGGATTGCTTTTCAGTTACCTGTGTAATACAAGATAACTGCGAGCTGTCTTGGATTTTCAGTAGTTGGATCTTGTCTGGACAAAAACTCGAACTGTAGAACTGATCGACTTGTGGGATGTATGACTCGTCAGACAGATCTCCATTTTCAAAATCATACTCTTTATCAATGATATGAGATATCATCGACCAACAAAAATTCGACCATGTCTCCCCAGCAGCAACAATTATGGGGCTGCTGGCGGCCGGGGGACATAATGGAGTCGAGATCAGCCCTGCTCCCAACTATGACATGGGTTTAGATATAATCAGGATGATCACCACACCCACTGTGAAACAGAACTCGTGACATACTTGATCTCAATCACATGCCGCATTGGTTTCTCTGATGGGCTGATTTCTGTGTACCACTATAGGAGCACTTGGGGTACTGTCTGACAAATTTGTACAGGAACTGGAGACAAAAGTCAGACAATATTGTTTTTTTTCATTTGAAAAGAGCTTAAAGGGGAACCCCAATATTCTAGGGTCCTAGAGAGTCCTCAGAATTTAGACTATTGAAGGTTTAATTATGAATGTCAGCTGAAATAAGTTGAATATTGCATTTTTATTTTCAGAGTGAGAAACAGTATTATGATGTGGCCATAGTTGGGGCAGGTCCGGCTGGGTCTACTTGTGGCTACTACCTGGGTGAGATAGATATTGTTACTCCCCCTGGTGTAGATTATGTCCCTCCTTGTAACGTGTATGAATGGCAAACCACTAAAAATGGCCTTTGTCTTTATTCAAATGGTCTCCTGGAAGACCAGCTGACTGTGTTACTATTGTTTATCCTTGGTAAAGAAAGTTTATTATAAAATTGATATGATGCGAGGTTTCCCTGTCTGTATTATAATACGGGTATTAATATGAGTTGAGTTCTCCCTGTCTGTATTATAATATTGATATGAGGTGAGTTCTCCCTGTCTATATTATAATATTGATATGAGGCGAGTTCTCCCTGTCTGTATTATAATATTGATATGAAGAGAGTTCTCCCTGTCTGTATTATAATATTAATATGAGGCGAGTTCTCTCTGTCTGTATTATAATATTGATATGAGGAGAGTTCTCCCTGTCTGTATTATAATATTGATATGAGGAGAGTTCTCTCTGTCTGTATTATAATATTGATATGAGGCGAGTTCTCCCTGTCTGTATTATAATATTGATATGAAGAGAGTTCTCCCTGTCTGTATTATAATATTGATATGAGGTGAGTTCTCCGTGTCTGTATTATAATATTGATATGAGGAGAGTTCTCTCTGTCTGTATTATAATATTGATATGAAGAGAGTTCTCCCTGTCTGTATTATAATATTGATATGAGGTGAGTTCTCCCTGTCTGTATTATAATATTGATATGAGGAGAGTTCTCTCTGTCTGTATTATAATATTGATATGAGGAGAGTTCTCCCTGTCTGTATTATAATATTGATATGAGGCGAGTTCTCCCTGTCTGTATTATAATATTGATATGAGAGTTCTCCCTATCTGTATTATAATATTGATATGAGGAGAGTTGTCTCCCTGTCTATAAATATTGATATGAGGAGAGTTGTCTCCCTGTCTACATTATAATATTGATATGAGGCGAGTTCTCCCTGTCTGTATTATAATATTGATATGAGGAGAGTTCTCTCCCTGTCTGCATTATAATATTGATATGAGGAGAGTTCTCCCTGTCTGTATTATAATATTGATATGAGGAGAGTTCTCCCTGTCTGTATTATAATATTGATATGAGGTGAGTTCTCCCTGTCTGTATTATAATATTGATATGAGGTGAGTTCTCCCTGTCTGTATTATAATATTGATATGAGGTGAGTTCTCCCTGTCTGTATTATAATACTGATATGAGGAGAGTTCTCCCTGTCTGTATTATAATATTGATATGAGGTGAGTTCTCCCTGTCTGTATTATAATATTGATATGAGGCGAGTTCTCCCTGTCTGTATTATAATATTGATATGAGGAGATTCTCCCTGTCTGTATTATAATATTGATATGAGGAGAGTTCTCCCTGTCTGTATTATAATATTGATATGAAGAGAGTTCTCCCTGTCTGTATTATAATATTGATATGAGGTGAGTTCTCCCTGTCTGTATTATAATATTGATATGAGGAGAGTTCTCCCTGTCTGTATTATAATATTGATATGAGGCGAGTTCTCCCTGTCTGTATTATAATGTTGGTATGAGGCGAGTTCTCCCGGTCTGTATTATAATGATAGATATGCGGCGAGTTCTCCCTGTCTGTATTATAATATTGATATGAGGAGAGTTCTCCCCGTCTCTATTATAATATTGATATGAAGACATCTTAGCTTTCTAAGGGCATTTCACGATTCACTTAACACTACCCTTAGATTTTCGCTGTGATTCGGCATGTATTTCACACGGCGCCATCTATCTAGAGGGAGATAATCCAGTTCGAAAGTTGTTCCCAAAGCATGAGGTCAAATGTTGGCCCCATTTAAACGAGCCAATGAAATTATCTGTATTCAAATATTTCTCACACATGCAAACATGTCAGTTTCACGAGGCGCAAGACTGGGGGAGTCTACGCGAGACCAAAACGAAGTTGTGCAAATTAGCTATTTTATTTCTCACTCTAGTGGAGCATGCTTCTTTGTTTATCTTAAGAAACAAACGGCCTAACATATTTGAAAACAAAATAAAATCGGCGGCAGACCACAGGAAAATGATATGCTTTTTATTTTGTGATGGGGGCACTTCGAGGCCCACCATGGGATCATTTCAATCGATCGCTTTCTGGAGGTGTGTCTTCGTTGTATGAATGTGATTGCACCGATGTCAGATATAACGGGACCAGTCGGATGAGACGATTTGGGAAACGCCCTATTACACTCAGATAGCACCCGTTACCGCATGGCTACGAGCAGAAGTTTCTACGTATGATCGTGCCATGCGTTCGGATGATGATATGAAGAGAGTTGTCTCCCTGTCTATTATAATATTGATATGAGGAGAGTTGTCTCCCTGTCTGCATTATAATATTGATATGAGGCGAGTTCTCCCCGTCTGAATTATAATATTGATATGAGGAGAGTTCTCTCTGTCTGTATTCTAATATTGATATGAGGAGAGTTCTCCCTGTTTGTATTATAATATTGATATGAGGAGAGTTCTCCCTGTCTTTATTATAATATTGATATGAGGAGAGTTGTCTCCCTGTCTGTATTATAATATTGATATGAGGCGAGTTCTCCCCGTCTGTATTATAATATTGATATGAGGAGAGTTCTCTTTGTCTGTATTCTAATATTGATAATGATATGAGGAGAGTTCTCCCTGTCTGTATTATAATATTGATATGAGGAGAGTTCTCCCTGTATTTATTATAATATTGGTATGAGGAGAGTTGTCTCCCTGTCTGTATTATAATATTGATATGAGGCGAGTTCTCCCTGTCTTTATTATAATATTGATATGAGGAGAGTTCTCTCTGTCTGTATTCTAATATTGATATGAGGCGAGTTCTCCCCGTCTGTATTATAATATTGATATGAGGAGAGTTCTCCCTGTCTTTATTATAATATTGATATGAGGAGAGTTCTCCCTGTCTGTATTATAATATTGATATATATCCTCCTGGTCCTTAATCATGGACCAATAGTATACAATCTCCTTGTAAAATTAAGAATCTGAATTCCTAGTTGCGAAGTTTTGTAGTTCCAGACCAGTTTATTTAATAGGGCAATCCACCCGCTTGTCTGAATACATCATTGGCACTCAACTTCCAGATTGATTGTTTTTCCCTAAAATATCTATGGAGCCATACCAATTTCATTGCCTGTTTGTGAATAGTAAAATCTCTCGCCTGACCAGCATCTTTAAGGTCTTTGCATAAAATTTATCTTTCAGTTTTTTTTAATATTGATATGAGGAGATTCTCCCTGTCTGTATTATAATATTGATATGAGGAGAGTTGTCTCCCTGTCTATTATAATATTGATATGAGGAGAGTTGTCTCTCTGTCTATATTAGAATATTGATATGAGGCGAGTTCTCCCTGTCTGTATTATAATGTTGGTATGAGGCGAGTTCTCCCGGTCTGTATTATAATGTTGATATGAGGCGAGTTCTCCCTGTCTGTATTATAATATTGATATGAGGAGAGTTCTCCCTGTCTGTATTATAATATTGATATGAAGAGAGTTGTCTCCCTGTCTATTATAATATTGATATGAGGAGAGTTGTCTCCCTGTCTGCATTATAATATTGATATGAGGCGAGTTCTCCCCGTCTGAATTATAATGTTGATATGAGGAGAGTTCTCTCTGTCTGTATTCTAATATTGATATGAGGAGAGTTCTCCCTGTTTGTATTATAATATTGATATGAGGAGAGTTCTCCCTGTCTTTATTATAATATTGATATGAGGAGAGTTGTCTCCCTGTCTGTATTGTAATATTGATATGAGGCGAGTTCTCCCCGTCTGTATTATAATATTGATATGAGGAGAGTTCTCTCTGTCTGTATTCTAATATTGATAATGATATGAGGAGAGTTCTCCCTGTCTGTATTATAATATTGATATGAGGAGAGTTCTCCCTGTCTTTATTATAATATTGATATGAGGAGAGTTGTCTCCCTGTCTGTATTATAATATTGATATGAGACGAGTTCTCCCTGTCTTTATTATAATATTGATATGAGGAGAGTTCTCTCTGTCTGTCTGTATTCTAATATTGATATGAGGAGAGTTCTCCCTGTCTGTATTATAATATTGATATGAGGAGAGTTCTCCCTGTCTTTATTATAATATTGATATGAGGAGAGTTGTCTCTCTGTCTGTATTATAATATTGATATGAGGCGAGTTCTCCCCGTCTGTATTATAATATTGATATGAGGAGAGTTCTCCCTGTCTTTATTATAATATTGATATGAGGAGAGTTCTCCCTGTCTGTATTATAATATTGATCTATATCCTCCTGGTCCTTAATCATGGACCAATAGTATACGATCTCCTTGTAAAATTAGGAATCTGAATTCCTAGTTGCGAAGTTTTGTAGTTCCAGACCAGTTTATTTAATAGGGCAATCCACCCGCTTGTCTGAATACATCATTGGCACTCGACTTCCAGATTGATTGTTTTTCCCTAAAATATCTATGGAGCCATACCAATTTCATTGCTTGATTGTGAATAGTAAAATCTCTCGCCTGACCAGCATCTTTAAGGTCTTTGCATAAAATTTATCTTTCAGTTTTTTTTTAATATTGATATGAGGAGATTCTCCCTGTCTGTATTATAATATTGATATGAGGAGAGTTGTCTCCCTGTCTGTATTATAATATTGATATGAGGAGAGTTGTCTCTCTGTCTATATTATAATATTGATATGAGGTGAGTTCTCCCTGTCTGTATTATAATATTGATATGAGGCGAGTTCTCCCTGTCTGTATTATAATATTGATATGAGGAGATTCTCCCTGTCTGTATTATAATATTGATATGAGGAGAGTTGTCTCCCTGTCTGTATTATAATATTGATATGAGGAGAGTTGTCTCCCTGTCTGTATTATAATATTGATATCAACCTGTAACCATTTCGGTTAATGTAACTATACGCGGTAAGACTGACCCTGACCCTGGGATCGTGTGTATCCATTCTCAGCCTACTTTCGGTAACTGCAAGAGGGAATTTCCAGAAATCAAAAACATGTGACTTCGTCAGCCAATCATCTAAAGTCTACCGACGTAACCCCAACGTAACCCGCCATTTCCGAGTCATGTGATGTCCTACTTGTTGAAAATTACAGATCTACCACACCTCTTTGATGATACGAAAGTTATTCATACCTATATATTTTGTAAGCTCAGGCAATATCTGTTTCCGAAGTGGTATGAAAAACCTGTAATTTATCAGATTTCTCGAGTCGGATGAAGGCCGAACAGAATCCGGTAAAGTACCGGATATCGCTCCGCGATAATGGAGACACACGATTCGCAAGCCATCTTATAGATGGCGAAGTGTACGCAAATGATATTGATATGAGGAGAGTTGTCTCCCTGTCTGTATTATAATATTGATATGAGGAGAGTTGTCTCCCTGTCTGTATTATAATATTGATATGAGGAGAGTTGTCTCTCTGTCTATATTATAATTGGTTCCCTCATTAATCCAATCACTCTTTTTGTCTTCCTCCATGAAGTGGTGGGAGGACTTGGAAATGCTAGCCGTCCGTCCTTCCGTCCGTCTGTCCCACATCTTGTGAACGCGATATCTCAAGAACAATTCGACCAATCGACTTCAAACTTGCGAAGGTGCTTCACATCAGTTAGATGGCCATTGGTATTGATTTTCATTGAAGTGCGTAATCCAAGATGGCTGCCATTGACCATATTGGATTTTGTCCGTCTCACATCTTGTGAACACGATATCTCGAGAACAATCCGACCAATCGACTTCAAACTTGGAAAGTTTCTTCACATCAGTTAGACGGCCATTGGTATTGATATTCACTGAGGTACATAATCCAAGATGGCTGCCATTGATCATATTGGATTCTGTTTGTCCCACGTCTTGTGAACGCAATATCTCGAAAACAATTTGACCAATTTACTTCAAATTTGAGGTGTTTCACATCAGTTACATGGCCATTGAGATTGACTTATCACTGAGGTACGTAATCCAAGATGGCTGCCATTGACCATATTGGATTCCATCCGTCCCACATCTTGTGAACGCGATATCTCGGGGACAATTCGACCAATTGACTTCAAACTTGAGAAGGTGCTTCACATCAGTTAGATGGCCATTGGTATTGATTTTCACTGAGGTATGTAATCCAAGATGGCTGCCATTGACAATATTGGATCCTGTCCGTCCCACATCTTGTGAACGCGATATCTCGAGAACAATTCTACCAATCGACTTGAAACTTGGGAAGTTTCTGCACATCAGTTAGACGGCCATTAGTATTGATTTTCACTGAGGTACGTAATCCAAGATGGCTGCCATTGACCATATTGGATTCCATCCATCCCACATCTTGTGAATGCGATATCTCAAGAACAATTCGACCAATCGACTTCAAACTTGAGAAGGTGCTTGACATCAGTTCGACGGCCATTGGTATTGATTTTCACTGAGGTACGTAATCCAAGATGGCTGCCATTGATCATATTGGATTCCATCCGTCCCACATCTTGTGAATGCGATATCTCGAGAACAATTCGACCAATCGACTTCAAACTTAAGAAGATGCTTCACATCAGTTAGATGGCCATTGGTATTGATTTTACTGAGGTACGTAATCCAAGATGGCTGCCATTGACCATCTTGGATTCCATCCGTCCTGCATCTTGTGAACATATATCTTGAGAACAACTCAACCAATCGACTTCAAACTTAAGAAGGTGCTTCACATCAGTTAGACGGCCATTGGTATTGATTTTCATTGAGGTAGTATGTAATCCAAGATAGCTGCCATTGATCATCTTGGATTTCACTCACCCATATTGTACCCATCTGTGTTTTGAACGCGATATCTTGATCTATTCCTCCCATCGATTTATAAACCTCACCATCCACAAATCCATATACAACTACAGACTTACATTCCAATGTTACACTACCCATTACTGCTTCCCAAACCACCTCAACTTGTCTTAACAATTCCAGATAAACGTCTCTTTCCACATACACATATCCACTTTCCAAGTTATATTTAAAGAGATATTGGAAGCGTATATGCTGTATGCTCTCAAACAGGCTACTTGGCGGAGGACCTGCTAGCTACTCAGCTTGTTCAATTTAGAGATATTTTTCAGCTCTCCTACAGAGAGCTATGTTCAAATATTTACCCTGTGTGGGTGCATATTTGTCGCCTACACCAAAGTGTCTGGTTCTGGTGGTCACCAATTCATTTTTTCAAATGTTTAAATTTACTTTTGTAGATGATTGAAAAATAAATATAAATTTCCTTGGAATTTACTTTTTTTTTAATTTAAATGTTTCCAAACTCTTTAATTGTATCATTCTATTATAAGAAACTTTCGATACAGATTGTTTGTTCCCACATGCATATCTAATTAGAGATACATATACATATATGTTACCATACTACCATAGATTGTTTGTTCCCACATTCATATCTAATTGGAGATACATATAAATATATGTTACCGTACTACCATAGATTGTTTGTTCCCACATTCATATCTAATTGGAATTACATATAAATATATGTTACCGTACTTCCATAGATTGTTTGTTCCCACATTCATATCTAATTGGAGATACATATAAATATATGTTACCATACTACCATAGAGTGTTTGTTCCCACATTCATATCTAATTGGAGATACATATAAATATATGTTACCGTACTACCATAGAGTGTTTGTTCCCACATTCATATCTAATTGGAGATACATATAAATATATGTTACCGTACTACCATAGAGTGTTTGTTCCCACATTCATATCTAATTGGAGATACATATAAATATATGTTACCGTACTACCATAGAGTGTTTGTTCCCACATTCATATCTAATTGGAGATACATATAAATATATGTTACCGTACTACCATAGATTGTTTGTTCTCACATTCATATCTAATTGGAGATACATATAAATATATGTTACCGTACTACCATAGGCAAATGAAGTAGAAGTCTGCAGTAACGTTAGACTAAAGTGGTTCCAGTACTGTATTCTAACATGAATTCTTACCACAAACCTATTTTTGCAAAAGATTAACTATGTTACCGATAATTTATGTACCTTTGTAAGGATTGTCAGGAGTTGATAAATCACTTATTGTGGACATGTAGATACACGTCGTCTCTGTGGTCAAACTTTCAATCATGGATTTGGGAAACGACTGGTTTAAGACTAGATTTGACATTAGAAAAAGTTCTATTTGGTGTACAAGCCTCTGGGTCAAAAATTATTAATGTTATAATAATCATGACAAAATACTACATATATAGGCAAAGGACAAAGGGACAAAGGGTGACATATGCAAGAGATTAAGAACGATTTACGTTTCCAGTACTTTGTAGAAAAGTGTATTGCCGATACCAATTGTAAATGGGAAGATTTTAATGCCCGGTGGTCAATTTTTCATCTTTTGTTTAGATATGACTGACATTCAAATGACTTGATTCGCTTATGCTCATGTGTGCTGATTTCATGAACTGTATATATGTCCGACATATGTCTGTGAAAGTCCGGAAATAAATATATAAATTAAAAAAAATATTTAAAAAACCTCTTAGATTAGACTAGCTAGAATGCATCGGCCACCACGTCCCTGTCATGCTGTGACATTGATGATCAGTAAAATTGTCATGTTTGTGCAGATTCAATATTAAAATCGACTCATTGATGATCAGTAAAATTGTCATGTTTGTGCAGATTCAATATTAAAATCGACACATTGATGATCAGTAAAATTGTCATGTTTGTGCAGATTCAATATTTAAATCGACTGAAGCATCATGGGAGATGTGCTGATGCTGGAATTCAAATACTCCGCCTATGAAAAATGTACATAAAATTAGTCTCATCTATGATCCCCTGCGTGCTGACTCGGCATCTCGTCTTTCGTGTGTAGAAACTGTGCAAGAGTGTTGTACACGGTTTGGCGAGTGTCCGTCCATGCTATCTAGCATGTATGTTACAAACTTATAAGTTCTAGTACATTTGCTTCTGATGTTACATGTATAGAATACTCAATATAAAGCCTCCAGTTCAAGCTTATAATGGATATACCACTGAATGTAAAGCTAGTAATTTACATAGCAATAAAAACTAAATTGTGATGTCGCTGAGCTTCATTCAGCTGATGTACTTTATAAGTAATATCTTCACAAACATTCTTCTACATTGAATTATCTCCCCTGATTGTGATCCAAGAGGGTTATATCCCCTTATTGTGATCACTTACTGCTAGAGATATTGTAAAGAGAAATTTGAACTTGCTGTAGTATAATAAAATGTGATTGGATCTTTGAGTCATAGATTGTAATTTTGTTGAGATTTAATGTGTAGTTTATTGCATCACGGAGCAGGAAAGGCTGGATGGAAGTGTTTACTGCTTGAGAAGAAAAAATTTCCACGAGACAAATATTGTGGTGATGCTGTATGTAAAACTGCCATCGAGATCCTCATGGATATGGGAGTGTATGAACAACTAATAGAGGAAAGGAAAGCTCATGTGGTGAGAAAACCGTTACAATAGCTAAATTTGCAGATTATGTACCTCGTAAATTTAGGACCAAAAAATAGACCAGCATAATCCCCCAGATCTGATCCAATTTTTTATTTATTTTTTTCAGATGGCATACAGTAACACCTTCAATTCTGCTCTCATATTTGAACTGGGTTTTGTTTGAATATTATTTTACTTTCATGAAAAGTTGCCATTATAAAGTTGCCAGTGAAGTTACCCATGTCTTCTATACGGTGTAGAAATTATATCATTTTCCTGCAGATGAATAATCTTTTTCTCCTGTATGTTGATTTTGGTACAAGGCTGACTCAGGGGGCTTGTGCAGTCCTGGTGGCCTGAGTTACATCGGTCGTAGTAAGGAGAACATGGGAGAAGTCCCGGCTGCCATCGCTTGTAAACGAATACACCTGGATGAAGCCATAGCAATGGCTGCCAAGAGGTGATTTTTTTAGCAATATTTAGCAAACACTGCCCTGTTTTAAGGTATACATGTACATGTACCAGATAGATTGATAACATCACTCAGTCAATCGTGGCACCCTCTCATATACCATACCACACTCTCATATACCATACCACACTCTTATGTACCATACCACACTCTCATGTACCATACCACACTCACATGTACCATACCACACTCTCATGTACCATACCACACACGCATGTACCATACCACACTCTCATATACCATACCACACTCTCATGTACCATACCACACTCTCATTACACCACACATCCATACCCACACTCTCATGTACCATACCACACTCTCATGTACCATACCACACACGCATGTACCATACCACACTCCTATACCATACCACACTCTCATGTACCATACCACACACGCATGTACCATACCACACTCTCATGTACCATACCACACTCTCATGTACCATACCACACTCTCATGTACCATACCACACTCTCATATACCATACCACACTCTCATATACCATACCACACTCTCATGTACCATACCACACTCGCATGTACCATACCACACTCTCATGTACCATACCACACTCTCATATACCATACCACACTCGCATGTACCATACCACACTCTCATGTACCATACCACTCTCATATAGCATACCACACTCTCATGTACCATACCACACTCTCATATACCATACCACACTCTCATGTACCATACCACACTCTCATATACCATACCACACTCTTATATACCATACCACGCTCTCATATACCATACCACACTCATGTACCATACCACGCTCTCATGTACCATACCACATTCTCATATACCATACCACGCTCTCATATACCATACCACACTCTCATGTACCATACCACACTCGTGTACCATACCACACTCTCATGTACCATACCACACTCTCATGTACCATACCACACTGATAACGATTATGACTGCTCCACAGTAAATACACAGAAATTAGAGAAAAATCAGAAAAGGGCGTCCGCTTTCGTTTCGACTTTAAATCTTTCCATACCGGACTCTTAGCCAGGGCAGGGGAGACTACTTTGAAAATCGGATGACTAAGAAAAATTGCCATAGAGAGCTACAAGGCTCTAAATAATCCTTCTCCGCCATATGTGGACGAGTTGTTAACTAGACACAACAATACCTGTAATCATGAGGAATATTAATACCCTCAACATTTCGAGAGTCAATAAAACAAACCATGGTCTCATAAGCTTGTCTTATCTGATTCCAAAAATATGGAATTCGTTTCCCAGTGATGCCATACAGGCACACATTAAGGATGTTAAAAAAACTCATTGAGCAATGGACAGGTTCTGACGTATGCAAATGTGGCGTGTGTAAACACTTTTAAGTTGCATTTTACACACACGAGATCCAGAAGCAAAAAACGTTCTTACTATCTGTGATAATTCATTAGAAATTTTCGTAAATATCGGCTGCCATGAAATTCTTAGAATTGTATATTATACCATTTCATGTGATATGTATGTCTTTATTCATGTATATTTTGATGTTTTAATTTTCATTGTTACATGTCACTGGAAAGTAGCTATTGTAGCTCATGTTTGCTGTACGACCAAAAAAACCCGACAATAAATAAATTTTGATTAATTGATTGATTGAGATACCTCAGGTGACATATTGTTGACTGACTCCAGCATATAATCAATAGTTATCAGACTAACCAGTAATCAATAGTTATCAGACTAACCAGTAATCAATATAGTTATCGGACTAACCAGTAATCAATAGTTATCGGACTAACCAGTAATCAATAGTTATCGGACTAACCAGTAATCAATAGTTATCGGACTAACCAGTAATCAATAGTTATCAGACTAACCAGTAATCAATAGTTATCAGACTAACCAGTAATCAATAGTTATCAGACTAACCAGTAATCAATAGTTATCAGACTAACCAGTAATCAATAGTTATCAGACTAACCAGTAATCAATAGTTATCAGACTAACCAGTAATCAATATAGTTATCGGACTAACCAGTAATCAATAGTTATCGGACTAAGTAATCAATATAGTTATCGGACTAACCAGTAATCAATAGTTATCGGACTAACCAGTAATCAATAGTTATCGGACTAACCAGTAATCAATAGTTAACGGACTAACCAGTAATCAATAGTTATCAGACTAACCAGTAACCAATAGTTATCAGACTAACCAGTAATCAATAGTTATCAGACTAACCAGTAATCAATAGTTATCAGACTAACCAGTAATCAATAGTTATCAGACTAACCAGTAATCAATAGTTATCGGACTAACCAGTAATCAATAGTTATCAGACTAACCAGTAATCAATAGTTATCGGACTAACCAGTAATCAATAGTTATCGGACTAACCAGTAATCAGTAGTTATCGGACTAACCAGTAATCAATAGTTATCAGACTAACCAGTAATCAATAGTTATCAGACTAACCAGTAATCAATAGTTATCAGACTAACCAGTAATCAATAGTTCTTACTTACCATGCATACCCTATTTCTTCTAATTATTCAGATAGCAAAACTTAACTTCTGGCATCTGCCGAGAGAAATTCTGCTAACATTCTATAAATTTCACCAGCTATCTTTTCAGTTCTTGAGATAAAGAACATATCCAAGCTGCAGTATTTACCATTTAGGTTGGCATAAAAAGTCTAAAAGTATGCCTTTAAGTCTAAAAGTATGCCTTTAAGTCTAAAAATACTGTTCGAAAAATTAGAAGAAATAGGTTAACCCTTTCTGTACCGTATCGGTACAATTGTACCGACCGATAGAAATGTAGACCAATGATTTCCTGTCATTGGCATACATAGATGAGGCATTTCTAGATGAATAATGTCATCATATTATATCTTGTTCGAAAGCTCGGAGTATCTTCTTGGAATCTACGTAGGCGATAATAAGTATATCTTCACTTCATTCATGTTCGTGGCAGTGTTGACACCAGCTTGGAACTGTTAAAAATGCCGGTACAGAGGGAGTTAAGTAAAGGCTATCAGCATACATAGACTCAATGATCATATAATATCATTATCAATCACTTTGATGTACATGTATTTGTATATTTTATTTTTTTAAAGTCATTTTTTCTCACCAGGGCCACTGCTGACCTTCGAGAAGAAAGTTCTGTTTCAGTCGCTAGTTTTGATTCCAGCCAGGGACTCTGGACGATCCATGTAGACAATAGGGACCAGACTTTCCAAGCTAGAGTAAGATTGTCCAAGTCTACCTGATACACTCATTATCATCTCCTCGCATGTAAGACCATACTACTCAGATGAATGGGCATGTTGTGTTTACCTGAGAACAAAATTTGTAATCCTTTGACTGTTTTTACGAAAAGTCTTATACAGTGAAACCTGTGTATACCGACCGTGCTTGGGACCAGATTATAGTGTCAGTCTTCACAGGGTTCTGGTTTATCAAGATTCAAAGAATTTTAAATTTAAATATTGAGATCATGGATAATGTCAGTATTTAGAGGTTAGTCGGTTTACCCAGGTGTCGGTATTCACAGGTTTCACTGTATTGTATACATGTACACTCAAAAGTGACGTAAAACCACATCAACAGATGTTTGAAATTGGGTTTCACTTTGTTCTTATCTTTTTCATGTACATTTCATCATGGATTTTTGGATATATATCTAAATTCTGACACCTCCCAAGAATGATATTTAAGGTATTGTCATGGCAGATATGGTGACTTAGAAAACATAAGATTAGTTTTGGTTCAAGGTCCCATTTGTTAGATAAAAATCCATGCTGAAATACATGTACAGTGATGTCGCCAGTTCCGACCCAGTGTCAGTTCTGACCCACTTCCCAAAATATTGCTTCTTGTCATAACCATGATCACGCGAAATCATACAACATTTGGTGTATTCAAGCAAGTTGATCAACCTCTCAACCATGGTTAAATTATATTATGCATTCACTGATTTTGGTAGGAGACAGCTTTGCAGACCCACTCCATACACACGACTACATCGGTCTAAGTACAAACACCAGGACTCGCCGTTGGTCAAAAACTCTGTCGTCTGCCAGCGCTTCCGATCAAAGTTTTGATGTTTTGTTTCTCACATATAATTATCATATGGTATATGTATCTGTCATAAATTTATTTACTGGGGTGTCTCTCTAAAAGCTACCTGCCCCATTGTTGACATCAACTGACGGACCCAGTTCCGAACCGCCATCATCCATGGATGGCCAAGCTGGGTCGTACCATGGCCTGAAAATGTCTTGCGAACGCAGCGCTCACTACGTAAAATCGTAACTCAAGTGATGATTAGCATTTCTTCTCTTTAATCTGTTATTCAGAGGTAAAATAAGTAGAAGTACCGTTGATTTATCATCATTTTCGAGTGAGTATACGCTTATTGGCCATCGGAGTTATTTCAGTGTCCAATATATCTTGCCAATATGATTAGCTCGACCATATCACTATCACCACAACCCGCATTCTTTAACGTAAGATGTTCACTTATGAGATGAAGACATTCAAAACGAAATATCCAGCTAGGACCCTATTTTGGCGGAATATTTATCATGTTGACGATTACATTTGTTTATATCTGGGTCAAAGGTCAATGTCAAAACGAGGCTGGATCGGAACTGGCGACAGTGGGTCGGAATTGACACCTCTCATTAAGAAATGAAATTTTATTTTCCCTGCAGTTCAATTTATCCCCAGCTAAGTTAGTTTGTTAATAAAGGCTATGGACAATTGTACGGCGATTGAGATAATGAATATGCCAATCAAACCCTTTCCTTCTGAAACAGATGCAAATTTCACTTTGGTGGGTCGGAACTGGCGACTCGTCTGTATATATATGAAAAGAAATGCCCAATTTTGGAAGTTTATCAAAGCAGTTTCACATCACTTTTGACTGTTAGCATTCGCAATATAAAATTTTGTCTTTTTTTTCTATCAAAACACAGCTTTTAGTGCAGAATGGACAAATTAAAGGGTATCCTCAGTAGAATTTTTAAATGGCTGAAAACTATGGAAATACATAATTTAATATGTAATGACAACAGTAGAATTGTTCCATTTCTTTAAATTGTCTGAAAGAGGAGAAAATAGCCACGGAAAATGCAGTTCTGGAAGCAGAGGGGAGTCAGCGTGACGTCAGTGAGGTAACATGCCAATGTGTCCCCATCTTCACAAGTCCAGGTAAATCCTAAAGCATTGCAGAGGGTTTACCTGGACATTTTTGGCGATTTGAATGAGTTCTTGAATCAATGCCTCTATTACACAATCTCGTACATTTCATCCCCTGTGCTTGTTTTGAATCATCATGTCGCTATCCCAAGCTTGCGTTTTTTGCTTTGACTTCCGATGTCGATTTCACTGATTGGGTTGATTTAGAGGAAACCCCTTGATCTATTTATATTCAGAAATCATATGGGTAACTAACAATGCCAGTGTATCAGTCCTATAACAGATCGATCGATACACTGGCTCGTGAGGATGGTGTGTCCAGAGTCACATTCCATATTGAGAGGCTTGAATTGTTTATCAGTCGGGAACATCTTTTCATACTTCTCCAAAGTTTGATCCCGCATACAAGTAGAGTGGTAGCAAAATAATAGGTCGTATAAATATTTACCTCGTCAATTATTTGTAATTTTGGGGGCTAACTTGACCACGAAGAAAGCATTGCAAGCAGTCCTATATTTACAGTATGGGTACAGACAGTGGACACATCATCGGACACTGGTGATGGTTACCGATGCAATCAGAAGAATATCTGGAATTCTAGAATATATGGAGACAATCGTGAGACTGTTCTGTGGACTGAAAATTATGGCAAGCCAAAGTGCTTTTTATTCCAGAATTTCCGATATCGGAAATCAAATTCCCGATATCAGAATTGAAATTTCCGATATCGGAATTAAAATATCCGATATCGGAAATTCATGTCCTTCAATTTCCGATATTGGAAATTGAATTCTCGATATCGAAAATTCGGAAATTGTCACTGAATTTACGATATCGGAAATTGGAGGGAACAGTTTTCGTAAAGCTTCCAGAGCTCTCATTTCCGATATCGGAAATTCAGTGACAATTTTCGATATAGGAAATTCTATTTCGGATATCGGAAATTGAATTCCCGATATGGGAAATTCTATTTCCGATATCGGAAATTCTATTTCCGATATATGATGAGTCAAACTTATACCCCCTGTTAATGGGAGCCACAACTTTCAAAAACGTCCTTGATTGCCTCCCATTGTTTTTGGAACGTAATGACATTATAGTGGTCCTCATTCAGTCCGACATTGCATGATGTCATGTAAATATACATTAACTAAAACTTGAATGAAGGAGACCTCTATAACGGCATTAACATTCTACAAGCAAAGAGAGACGGAGAGATTCTGCTAACTTTCGGATTCCACAAATTTCACTAGCTATCTTTTCAGTTCTTGAGATAAATAACATAGCCATGCCACCAAATTTATCCTCAGTTGACTTAAATATGTTTTTCTCTCTTCTAAAAATGCTGTTCAAAAAATTAGAAGAAATAACTTACGTGAACATTTCTCCCAGAATTATTGCCCTCCATGACAAATGGAGAATTGTATATATATTTGCTTGAAGGTGAACTGCAAAGCTTTCCAATGTTCTGTTAAAATGTCAGAAATGAAGGCCTTTGTAGTTATAGTTGTTTATGTGTTTAATGGTTCTGTGGATTGTTTTCTTCTACCGAAAAATCGTATATCAGTTTTTAAGCAACATTTTATAAAAAAATTAAAAGCTTTACAGTTTACCTTCGAGTACATAATATATATTTGATATTTGGTCCTTTTATTATTCCAGGTTTTGGTTTGTGCTGATGGAGCCACTTCACGCCTTGCCACTCAGTTGGGCCTTGTGAGCCGACCTCCAGACAGCAACTGTTCACGGGCCTATGTTGAGGGAGGAACTCACAAGTTTAAAGCTGATGGGGTCGTCTTCTATAACAAAGATTTCCTACCCGGTATTGGCTTCAGTGTAAAACTTTCTCATAGCCTTAAATATTGCACAGAAAAAATAATATGTGCAATTGTATTCTGAAATTTCAATGAAATATTTGCAGAAAATCGTGATATGGGAGATGAGCAATATTCCCTGTTTGCTGCAAGCCCGACCAACTTAATGTCAGAATAACATTCAAGATTGTTGTGAGGTCTTTATTTATAAATGTGAGATTGCTTTGAGATCTTTATTTAGGCATTTTTTCACTACAAACTACTGGATAGATTTCTAATTATTTCAGGATACAATCGTTCAAATTATTCCTATTTACATTTACAGTGCAAATTTGCACCACTGTTTTCCTACTTTAAGGTGCATATTTATCAGGTTTTTCTAGGGGCAATGGTCCAGTTCTAATACTGAGGGAAAATTTTAGCAAATGTAGTACTGTTGCCAGGGTGACTGGTTGTTCATTTAACTGCCCTAAATCCCCAAATCTTCACCTACTGTAGATAATTTGGTCTCCTATTTTTGCTAAATTTTGTAGCATCAGGTCTATATTAGTGAAGTTTAATATTTTCTGGTATTCTTATATATTTTCCGATGTCACTTTCACAGAGTTTTTCTGCTTTAGAGCATCAATACAATATGGATTCCATTCTGGGGTTGCCTTAGAGAGTTTTTTCTTCAGAGGATGTCATAAATATCGGGCTTCAAGAACTTTATCAAGAACTTTATTCAGTACATATAACAGATACAAAAACAATAAGGCTTATTACATGATAGCAAGAAATTCGAATTTTCTAGACTTCCATTCTTGAAGAATTTGTATTCACATAATGTAACGTGGGGACTTCCACCCACATCCCCTCCACCAGACCCTCTATTTTTACCAGGGCTATGTAGTTTTCATGCATGACCTAGGTCA
Organism: Hanleya hanleyi; assembly: GCA_036873755.1. Classification (NCBI taxonomy): domain Eukaryota; kingdom Metazoa; phylum Mollusca; class Polyplacophora; order Lepidopleurida; family Hanleyidae; genus Hanleya; species Hanleya hanleyi. The sequence goes on from JAVTVY010019134.1 coordinate 30,614, forward strand.
TTGGCCTGGTTCATTTGGCTGGATAGGCTCCTGTCCCAGGCAACTATCAAGTTATAGTAAATAAGTGACGTACATCTACTTATTACCAGCTGGGAATGATCAACATGAGAGTACGTTCAGTGTTTACAACTTTTGTTTCAGGTTATGCAGCCCTGTTTCGCCACCCCAATGATGTGCTCAACTACTGTTGTTATATAATCCCTGGTAACTCTAAAGTGACCTCAGATGACCTCCCTCATTGGCATGATCACCTGATGAAACATGACGTCAACATCAGCAGAGCTCTAGGCAAAGACTTCAAAATTGAAAGAATGAAAGCTGGTAAGTGTATTCTGAAATGAGGAATAAGTGTATGCTGACCTGAAGTATAAGTGTATGCTGATCTGAGGGATAAGTGTATGCTGATCTGAGGGTTAAGTGTATGCTGATCTGAGGGATAAGTGAATGCTGACCTGAAGGGTAAGTGAATGCTGACCTGAAGGGTAAGTGAATGCTGATCTGAGGGATAAGTGTATGCTGATCTGAGGGTTAAGTGTGTGCTGATCTGAGGGATAAGTGTATGCTGATATGAGGGATAAGTGTATGCTGATCTGAGGGATAAGTGTATGCTGATCTGAGGGTTAAGTGTATGCTGATCTGAGGGATAAGTGTATGCTGATCTGAGGGGTAAGTGTATGCTGATCTGAGGGATAAGTGAATGCTGACCTGAGGGGCAAGTGTATGCTGATCTGAGGGTTAAGTGTATGCTGATCTGAGGGATAAGTGAATGCTGGCCTGAGATATAAGTGTATGCTGATCTGAGGGATAAGTGCATGCTGATCTGAGGGATAAATGTACTATTTGTACTTCCTGGACAGTTTTACCAGATAAGTGTATGCTGATCTGAGGGGTTAGTGTGTGGTAAGTGTATGCTGATCTGAGGTATAAGTGTATTCTGACCTGAAGGGTAAGTGAATGCTGACCTGAGGGGTAAGTGTATGCTGATCTGAAGGATAAGTGTATGCTGATCTGAGGGATAAGTGTATGCTGACCTGAAGGGTAAGTGAATGCTGACCTGAGGGGTGAGTGAGTGCTGACCTGAGGTATAAGTGTATGCTGATCTGAAGGATAAGTGTTTGCTGATCTTGGGATAAGTGTTTGCTGATCTTGGGATAAGTGTATGTTGATCTGAGGGATAAGTGTATGCTGATCTGAAGGATAAGTGTATGCTGACCTGAGGGGTATGTGTATGCTGACCTGAGGGACAAGTGTGTGCTGACCTGAATGGTAAGTGAATGCAGACCTGAGGGTTAAGTGTATGCTGATTTGAGTGGTGAGTGTATGCTGACCTGAGGGGTAAGTGTGTGCTGATCTGAGGAATAAGTGTGTGCTGACCTGAGGGGTAAGTGTGATCTGACCTGAGGATAAGTGTGTACTGATCTGAGGGACAAGTGAATGCTGACCGGAGGGATAAGTGTATGCTGATCTGAGGGATAAGTGTATGCTGACCCGAGGGATAAGTGTGTGCTGATCTGAGGGGTAAGTGTGTGCTGATCTGAAGGGTAAGTGTGTGCTGATCTGAGGGATAAGTGTGTGCTGATCTGAGGGATAAGTGTGTGCTGCTCTGAGGGATAAGTGTGTGCTGATCTGAGGGGTAAGTGTGTGCTGACCTGAGGAATAAGTGTATGCTGACCTGAGGGGTAAGTGTGATCTGACCTGAGGGATAAGTGTATGCTGATCTGAGAAATAAGTGTATGCTGACCTGAGGGATAAGTGTATGCTGACCTGAGGGGTAAGTGTGTGCTGACCTGAGGGGTAAGTGTGTGCTGACCTGAGGGGTAAGTGTGTGCTGACCTGAGGGGTAAGTCTATGCTGATCTGAGGGATAAGTGTATGCTGACCTGACGGGTAGCTATGCTGACCTGAGGGATAAGTGTATGCTGCATGATCTGAAGGGTGTGTGCATTTTGATCTGAGGGATAAGTGTACGCTGACCTGAAGGGAAAAGTGTATGCTGAAAGTTGCATTCTCACAGAAATCGGTCTTTGTGACCCATCATCAATTTTCACTTACATTTAAGGAAGACAGGTGTTTGGTGGAATATAATCCAGAACTGATAAAGCTAATGTAAATGGTGGAATATAATCCAGAACTGATAAAGCTAATGTAAATGGTGGAATATAATCCAGAACTGATAAAGCTAATGTAAATGGTGGAATATAATCCAGAACTGATAAAGCTAATGTAAATGGTGGAATATAATCCAGAACTGATAAAGCTAATGTAAATGGTGGAATATAATCCAGAACTGATAAAGCTAATGTAAATGGTGGAATATAATCCAGAACTGATATAGCTAATGTAAATGGTGGAATATAATCCAGAACTGATAAAGCTAATGTAAATGGTGGAATATAATCCAGAACTGATAAAGCTAATGTAAATGGTGGAATATAATCCAGAACTGATAAAGCTAATGTAAATGGTGGAATATAATCCAGAACTGATAAAGCTAATGTAAATGGTGGAATATAATCCAGAACTGATAAAGCTAATGTAAATGGTGGAATATAATCCAGAACTGATATAGCTAATGTAAATGGTGGAATATAATCCAGAACTGATAAAGCTAATGTAAATGGTGGAATATAATCCAGAACTGATAAAGCTAATGTAAATGGTGGAATATAATCCAGAACTGATAAAGCTAATGTAAATGGTGGAATATAATCCAGAACTGATAAAGCTAATGCAAATGGTGGAATATATTCAAGAACTGATATAGCTAATGTAAATGGTGGAATATAATCCAGAACTGATAAAGCTAATGTAAGGCGGTGGAATATAATCCAGAACTGGTAAAGCTAATGTAAATGGTGGAATATAATCAGGAGCAGTAAAGCCTAATAATGTAAATGGTGGAATATAATCCAGAACTGATAAAGCTAATGTAAATGGTGGAATATAATCCAGAACTGATAAAGCTAATGTAAATGGTGGAATATAATCCAGAACTAGAGTAGCTATGTAAATGGTGAATATAATCCAGAGCAAAGTAAAGCTAATGTAAATACAGAAAATTGGAATATAATCCAAGAACTGATAAAGCTAATGTAAATGGTGGAATATAAATCCAGAACTGATAAAGCTAATGTAAATGGTGGAAATATAATCCAGAACTGATAAAGCTAATGTAAATGGTGGAATATAATCCAGAACTGATAAAGCTAATGTAAATGGTGGAATATAATCCAGAACTGATAAAGCTAATGTAAATGGTGGAATATAATCCAGAACTGATAAAGCTAATGTAAATGGTGGAATATAATCCAGAACTGATATAGCTAATGTAAATGGTGGAATATAATCCAGAACTGATAAAGCTAATGTAAATGGTGGAATATAATCCAGAACTGATAAAGCTAATGTAAATGGTGGAATATAATCCAGAACTGATAAAGCTAATGTAAATGGTGGAATATAATCCAGAACTGATAAAGCTAATGTAAATGGTGGAATATAATCCAGAACTGATAAAGCTATATAAATGTAAATGGAAGTTTGAAATTCTCCTATTTCTTCTAATTATTCAGACGGCAAAACTTAATTTCAGGCAGTTACCATGGTTACAGAGAGATTCTGCTAACTTTCAACAAATTTCATTGGCTATCTTTTCAGTTCTTGAGATAAATAACATATCCCTGCCACAGAATTTAGCCTCAGTTAACATAAATATGTTTTTTTCTGCTTTAAGTCTAAAAATGCTGTTCAAAAAGATTAGAAGAAATAATGTTTGTGAACATTTCTCACAGAATTATTGCCCTCCATGACTAATGGGCTCATTATGCCCCCCCTCTAACTAGAGGGGGGGCATATAGCGATCACTTTGTCCGTCCGTCTGTCTGTCCGTCCGAATTTGTTGTCCGCGCGATATCTCGGTTAATAATTGATGGACAGGATTGAAACTTGCATGGAATGTGGCCAGTGGCTCATAGTTGTGCAGCGTAGAGTTTTTTCCGAGTTCCGTTATCATTTTCAAGAGTTATGGCCCTTTTTCTGAAATCTCTGTGAATGGGACTTGTCCGGGCTGGATCTTGGTTAATATTGTATGAACAAGTATGAAATTTGCATGACATTTGGTCAGTGCCCCACAGTTGTGCAGCGTAAAGTTTCTCCCCGTTCCGCCTATATTTTCAAGAGTTATGGCCCTTTGTTCCTGAAATCTCCGTGAATTGGGACTTGTCCGAGCTGGATCTTGGTTAATATTATATGGACAATTATGAAATTTTCAGGGTATGTGGTCAGTGCCCTGTAGTTCTGCAGCGTGAAGTTTCTTCGCGTTTCGCATATATTTTCAAGAGTTATGGCCTTTTGTTCATCAAGTCTTTGTGAATTTGGACTTGTCCAGGCTGGATCTCGGTTAATATTGTATGGACAAGTATGGAATTTGCAGGATATGTGGTGAGTGCCCTGTAGTTGTGCAGTGTGAAGTTTCTCCGCGTTATGCGTATATTTCAAGAGTTATGGCCCTATTGTTCTTGAAATCTTTGTGAATTGGGACTTGTCCGGGCTGGATCTCGGTTAATATTGTATGGACAATTACGGAATTTGCATGATATGTGGTCAGTACCCCATAGTTGTGCAGCATGAAGTTTCTCTGCTTTCGGTTATATTTTCAAGAGTTATGGCCTTTTGTTCATCAATCCTAAATGAATGGGATATATTTATTTGTCCAAAGCACATTCCAAAGTAGATCACATAGGTCCTGAAGTATGAAATTGCCCCAAAAAGAGGGAATTGGATGCAAAATTCAAAGTTCACGATCGCTTCATAATTTCACCACAATATACTCCCAAGGAATGTAGGTCTCATAACCAGGTCACATTTTTGAATTTGGCGAAAGTCCCGGGTGGAATATGTACATGTATTATGCGAGGCATGCCGAAAAAAGTGACTGAAACAGAATTATTATAATTAGCCAAATTAGGCCTCCACAGACCAATACAAAACAGAACAATGGTGGAGCAGTGTCGGATTAAAGCGGAAGGGGGGCATACAATTGAGCAATCTCTGATTGCTTCCTTGCTGCGTTTGGAAGGGCTGATACAAAAGTCTGTCTCAGATTCATACTCATTGTTTCTGAATGAATAAGCTTACATTTACTAATTCACTTTACTATTAACTCTTGTATCATTTTAGCTAGTCTGAGGTTGGGAGGAGAGAAGTGCAGTTATGGAGATCATGTGATTGTTGTGGGTGATGCAGCAGGGATGATAGACCCAATGACTGGTGAGTGACATTGGAATTTGTTCTGAGCAGAAGAGTTATGTTGCAGTAACCATGATACTAAACTAGACATTGTCTTTGATAATTGTCTTGTATTTTTTTACTTTTTCAATGTTGAAAGCATTTCATTGCACTACGGGTGGGTTTTGTACTATAGCCGTTTCGTTTCCTTGCACATATCATGTTCACGAAATTGGACCACATTTTACTGGTTTGCAGGGATGGTTACTGATAATTTTTCAAAATTTCAGCCTCACTGGGTAATTTTTTTCTAATAAACAGAATTCAAAGAAAGTTTATCATACTTTTTTGTTTCAAATTCCAATGTTGTAGATTTGCATCATTATCCAAAAACAACGGACTCTGAAACAAATGCCACTGTCTTCCACTGCAATACAAATGTATTTACCAGAACTCAAAGACACTGTCGAGGTGCTCAAAGTAGACCATATTTTCTCACCCAAAAACTTCTCAAAACTGAAAGAATGTTGGTCAGTGAAACCATATATATGTTACACAGTCAATTCAGGAGAAAGATTTTCATACTTTTCCCAGAAAAAAAATAATAAATCAATAGATTTCGCAAAATGGCCATAATAGCAATGTTGCTCACTCATGGACCCCATAAATAGAGAAATTTTCATCTGGGATGCAGGCAAGACCTAAATCAGCTTTGAACACATAAAGCACACCAAAGCTGCATCCTGAGTAGTAGATTTCTCTCCCAGAGTTTAAATTTAAAATATTATCTATTTGTTTGAAAGAGCTTAAAAAACCTAGGGAAAGAAACGGCCACAATACCAACTGACCCGTGGTTATCTGATCTCATAATCAAGATATTTGTGTATAATGCTGGACCAACCTTAATTGTTTGGCTTTGACAAGTGACAAGGAAGAGTTACTGCACTTTGGCTGGAAAGTTCATGTATTTTATCATTGTTGAAGGTGAAGGGATACACCATGCTATGGACGGTGGGAAAATGGCGGCAGAATTTCTGTCCAAGGCCCTGCAGCATGGAAACTATGACAGAGAAGTCATGAAACTCTACCATTTACAATGGATGGACAAGTTTGGAAGTGATTTCAAATGGTAAACATTGTTAAATTCCAAAATATGAAATACATGCACTCTAAGGATTAAAATGTGTTGGTGGTACAGATATTTCAAATGTCCTTCTGATCCATAAAACAGAAATGAGTATAGAATGTAAAAAAGGTGTATGCAAACTTAGAAAAATTTAGCCGATGTATGGTGAATATAATTCCTTTTGTCAGAAACAACCTGCAAGGGTAACTGAATAAAGCTTAGATGCTGAGCAATTTGTCCATAGTCCGCTGTTTATAAGGATTGTCTTTGAACTGAGAGCTGAAGATTGTGGAATTGAGTGAGCTTAGATATGATGTAATAGTCTCAGCAAATATTTGTATATTTTCAGGTCTATGCTGTTTTGTCAGCTTATGTTTAGATTCCCGATATTTCTTGATGCGGCGACTGCAGCTTTACAGCGGCGTGGTGATAGCTTCTTAACTAAATGGGCAGACATTATGACAGGTGAGATCTTAATTTTTTTTCCATACATTGAAACAAGGTGTACAAGCTTGACGACACCTGTTCAGGCTTGAGTGAATGAGTGAGTAAGCGAGTGAATATAATGTAACGTCGCTTGAGGACACCTGTCCGGAATTGAGAATACCCTGTCCAAGCTTGAGTATCCCTGTCCAGGATTGAGGACACCTGCTCATTTTTGAGGACACTTGTCCAAGCTTGAGGACACCTACCCAAATCTGAGGACACCTGTCCAAGCTTGAGGACACCTACCCAAATCTGAGGACACCTGTCCCAAGCTTGAGGACGCATGAGGACACCTGTTCAAGCTTGGGTACACATGAGGACATCTGTCCAAGCTTGGGTACACTTGTCCAGGCTTGAGGACATCTATCCAAGCCTGAGGACACCTGTCCAAGCCTGAGGGTACACTCTGGAGATAATTCAGTGTACCTGGATTTTTACAGCCGGTTGTGCCTTCGGAAGCTGAAATATTGCAAACGACCATTAAATACCCCCCCCCCCGTCCTGCAAGTGTATATTTTCTAAAAGAACATATCCATCTGATTGAAATATTAAGCATGGCAGCTATCTTACTCCACTACAGAACCCATGTGATATGCCCCCAACCTTTCTGGAAAACACTCAATAATGGTCAAAAATAGGCCATATTCTGCCCGAAATCCAGGAAAATCTGTAGGAGCGAATTCCATAAGACAGACTGGCCATGTTCTTTGTCTTATGGGCATATTAGAATGGCAAAGAAAATAGTATGTCAACCTACCGGATTGCTGTGAAATTTGCGCTTGGTAAACAAACCCCTTCTACAGCGATGGAGCTAATAACAACAACAGGCACCTCAGTTTCGCATTTCCCCCCCCCCGATGGTACAACATGGAGCAAGTGAATGCCCTATGCCCATTTGTAGGAAATAAGGCAGCCAACAATATGGTATCATAGATATGAACCGTAAAAAAGTTTAGAAATATTTTCATGTGGTTCAATCTGAGTACCCCCCCACCCCTACTTTCTCACAAAATTCCTGAGGGGCCATTGCTACGAAACACCGGAGAGCATCCTGAGGACACCTGTCCAAGCTTGACGACACCTGTCCAAGTTTGAGGACACCTGTCCAAGGTTGGGGACACCTGTTCAAGATTGATGACACCTGTCCAAGGTTAAGGACACCTGTCCAAGCTGGAGGACACCTGTCCAAGCCGAGGACACCCATCCAAGGTTGAGGAAAACTGTCCAAGGTTGAGGATACCTGTCCAAGCCTGAGGACACCTGTCCAAGCTTAAGGATATCTTTCCAAGCTTGAGGTCACCTATGCAGGCTTATTAAAATAATTATCTCTAGTGAACAGCAATATTTTCTCTTAATATCGCGGAAAAACAAACACATTTTGAATTTGAAAGGTCGTATGTCGAGAAGTGAGGAGAGAGGAACTTACAGGATGTTATTCTGAGCTTGGGGATGTGCACATCCATACACCCACCTCGAGTATCAAAATGGCTGTGGGTAATGGTCTGCTAGCCTGGGTGAATCAACAGACACCAACTGACACAATGTTCATATCGTATACTGTAAATAACTCTCATCATGCACGGTTCAGTGTCAGTGTGATATCATCCTGATAACTAATGAATTGTTGGGATTTTTCATGATGCTGAATCAGTATCAATGACTGACTATTTCAGAACAGTGTACAGTGTACTGCTGAACTAGAAAATTATGGGATCTGGAATCTGATCCATTGAGTCCAGTATGGCATATGATGTTGGGCACACTGGTTTTTGTTAGATCATCTATTCTGTATTGGCTGATGAGTGTTCAAGATAATAGGAACTGAGCGTGCTCTCATGTCCTGGAACATGTATGAACCATCCTGAAAACTGTTAAAATCCTGCTCTCATTCCATTGTGCCCCTCTTGGGTGGCCTGCATATATTTATCAATTTACATCTATCTGTCTGTATAATATCTGGCTATCCCTGTCACACACAGAGTAAGAGTCCTTCACTATTTTTATCTTTTTCAGGAAGAGTGCCCAAGATTAACATGCTTCATCCTGAGTTTTCTGTTACAATAACATTGGAGTTAGTGAGGCTCCTTGTAGCACGCCTATTCAACAGTAAAAGTGCCCCTAAAATAGACAAGAAGGATTGATGTGGCATTCAGTTTTACTTTGTCATAAAAAATGTTGATATTTGATTGGACGTTTTCCATGAGCGCTGTGAAATGAGCACTGTTTGATCTGTTCTCATCTGCCATGATGACTTGAGCCTTTAATTCATCTGTTACATTCAAATACTCCCCATCCAAATTTTTGCACAGAAGAGTTTAGAGCTAATACTAATAAGAATTGGTACAAACATTAGATGCAGCATTCCAGAAGAACAACAGAATTCTTGAGGATTGAGGAGAGCACAATGAAAGTTGCATGGAACCCGAGTTGAAGCTTCTTCTGTCTTCGACACATACCTCAGAGATGTGATATTAAGGTTCCAGACAAATCCAATTTTACGTCTACTGCGCATGTTTCTGCGCACCTACCAAAATAGTGATATTTGAATGAAACTGAATGGAAAAGGAATATATAAACTTTTAAGATAACATTTGTGAAAGGATTTTTGAATTGGATAATGTGTTTTCCAAATTTTGAGGCAATATGACCTAAAGGAAGTAACGCTGGCAAACTGACTTCGCAAAATCAGGGTAATTGGCCTCATGACCATGGCTTTTTATGTTGCCATGCTACCGTCTTGAAGAGAAGCCTGGTAACCCCTCCTGTTTATTAGATTTTCTGATTCAGCATTTTTCCAGAAAACTACTGTGGCATTCTGAAGAAAATGACTTTTTAACTTTTTAGAAAATATTAGCCTTTTCTATTAACATAGAGGCATTTTTCATAGAATTCCTATCTAATCCCATATATTAGAGTAGGGTTAAACAATTATAGTACACCCTATAAATGCCTATATTATGCAAAATTAAGCCCTGAATTTTATCCTTTATTTTGAATGTTGGAGCTTTGCTCTGCCTCTTCTTAAAATATAAGAAAAATGACATTTTATTTGCAAATTGTCTGGAATCCCTTAAATGATATGTACGCAAAGGTTATACCCAATGATATGTACCCAAAGGTTATACCCAATGATACGTACCCAAAGGTTATACCCAATGATATGTACCCAAAGGTTATACCCAATGATATGTACCCAAAGGTTATACCCAATGATATGTACCCAAAGGTTATACCCAATGATACGTACCCAAAGGTTATACCCAATGATATGTACCCAAAGGTTATACCCAATGATACGTACCCAAAGGTTATACCCAATGATACGTACCCAAAGGTTATACCCAATGATACGTACCCAAAGGTTATACCCAATGATATGTACCCAAAGGTTATACCCAATGATATGTACCCAAAGGTTATACTCAATGATATGTACCCAAAGGTTATACCCAATGATATGTACCCAAAGGTTATACCCAATGCTACTTTACATTGAAAGATATGGAGTACAGTGAACCAAACCACAAATTTGTGTCTCTTTTTCTTGTAAAATGTAATTAATGTGTTTTTTTTAGACACGCACAACACAGATGTGGTGAATAAGCAGCGTTCGAAATGGCGGCCTGCTATTGGCTAAAAGCAGGCCAAAATTTTGACAAAGCAGGCGATGTGGAAAATGACCTGCTAAGAAAAAAAATCTCGACCGAAAGTAGCAGGCCATAATTTTCCTGGCCATTCCTTAGTTTCCTACCTATATATAAATTATAATTTTGTTTCCGTTGCACACAACGTAAATTGAATTCTTCGTGGGCGATATCATCGTACAAATACTCCACTAAAAAAATAAAATCTGCAGAACAAGGCAGCGGTCGAAATAACGCCTGCCTACCTACCGCCGCCGGCAAGTGAATTTTTCCCGTGACAAGTTGCAAAAAAATCTATCTGTCGCATGCGGAAAGTAGGATTTCATCCAGTAAAAACGATAAAATGCGATCAATTTTCGTAAATACCTTTTAGGAGTCTAGATCTATCTGAAGCAACGGACAATCCAAGAAATAATCCATTGAAAATTTATTCCAAGCCGATATTTGGCCATTGTTGTTGGATTTCTCTGTCGACATTTCCCGCGCCAATTTCACTTCCGGTTGCTGCGCGTCAATTCATGCGCGGTGGTCCGGTGCATGTAAAAGTCGGACCTGTTACGAAACGGAATCGGACTATCTGTTGTTTTTTTTTCCAGTTGGTACCGATGGTAAATAATATTGTTGGCCTCTTTTCCTGGGCTTCTATTCACAAGCTGAAGTTTTTCTAAGCAGACATTTCTGTTAATTGATAATTCCAACGGGACTCTGGTGGCTGATTCTAATTTATTGCAATCAGCAATTTACAAGGGGAGACTTTTGATAAATATAAGTATATATAGTCCACATGATTCAGTCAACAAGGCTTTTGCAGTTCTAATTGCAGAAATTAGGGGAAATAGTTGTCTTTGACATATCAAAGTTGACATCAACTTTCCATTGGTGCTCAGTTTTAAAGAACATGTGTGCCAAATAAAAAAATTAATAATAATAAATATAAAAAACGCCCACCTCATTTTTAGTTGGACAGTCAGCGAAGTTTTAGTGGAGACAGTAATACCACATACATAAAACTTTTTTATTGCAATGTCTTAAAGCAGTCAAATAATTAATAATTACAAAATTCAGCATCATCATAATTTCCTCCCAAGGTCATGAGAAGCTAAAGATTAATTAACAGAGGCCTTATTGGTGGATTTGCACATGTAGAAAAAAAAAATAGCCGTCCAACTTCATAAATAGCAGGTGATGTTAGATTTGACCTGCGATTTTTTTTTCGATGGAAAAAAATAGCAGGTCATCACAAATTTCCTAATTCGGACCCTGATAAGATGTGACCTCTGGTGCACGAGGTCACAGACTGGTTATGACTGCGTTGTGTTGAATTGTAAAGAACTGATGTTACGTTCACTAGGTAATAGCATTTCAAACATCGTAGCAACTGAATTTGGGTGCTGTTTTGAAGATTCTTCCAGCTGTGTAGAGTTCTGACCTGATGTAGTGGTATTACATGCATCACAGCACTGATTGATGTTACATCAGGCACTGTGTTGAACAGTTGATCAAGATTTTAATCAGTCTGTGATCTCTGGGGTCCAGCAGTCGCAGCCTTCACCATTTCCAAAGGGGTATCATTTTGTCATGCTTTGGTCCTTTAAAATACACAAGAACGCCATGTACAATTTCAAATATTCACCTTCACAAATTAAAAAGGTAGTAGCGTGATTTTAATTGTTCGGGTAAACTGAACAGCATTATCACTTGCAACATTTGCCAAAAGATTTTCAAGTCGTGAGGTCTTCTTATAGGGACCAATATTGTCAGATTCTTCAATTCGGTCTAGTGAACAACATTGAAATGGGAAATGACCGAGATGATGTCGGATAACGTGACCAGGTGTCCAGGACGTCCTGTTAGAAGCCATCATAGTGTAGTAAAAGTTGTAAGGTCGAGTTTGACGTTGCAAAGCATCACACTCACAATGCCAATGCACATTTTGTGACGTCATCTCAGGCACTGGAGCCAAGTGCTGGTTCTGTCACGTTTTTTCAGAGAATGTCAAAAGTGTGATTTCAATGCCTGTGATCATGGTGATATTAAAACATGAGGTTTTGAAACCATTTGGCATGTTTGGTATAAGCTTTAAACTTCATGTGGGTTGTGAAACATTCAAAGTTTATTTTACAATTTTGTGATACTTAACCATAATTAATTGTTTTACATATTTTGTATACAAATTATTCCAAGATGAATATATTTTGTAAGATTATGCATTTTCTATGACATTTTATATCTGATTAGTGTTTGTACAATTATTGACCTGATCAGTATTATTGAATGTAATGCTCCATTATCCTCTGTTATTCTCATGCTGAAATTATGATAGTAAGAAGTCTAATGTAAAACAAGGATATGCTAGGTGCATTTCAGAAGGTTAATTTGACATATTGCATGTTCAAACCGGAATTCGAACTATCTGAAGTAATCGGTTAAATTTGAATGAAATAAAATTCATATTACAATTTATGGACCTAATGAATGAATTGAGCTATGACTTAAAGGTCACAGAGAAAGGTAATGGAATAAACGATATCGGAAGTTTATCAATTGTTTTATCATTGAAGTTCCAAATACTGGTAATATTTCCCCAAGAGGACAGATTTGTTTAATAATATATATAATACAATTTGCAGGTTTTTAATTTGTATGTGATCCACTTTGTTATAAAACATAAATGATATTTCCTATTTATTGTTAAGTTTAAGGTTTTATATATAAAGATACTGTGTTGGAATTAAGAATAAAGTGTGTACATGATCAAAACAAGCAACTTCATTCTATCCTTACAAGAGTGTGAACCCTTGAGGAGCTTCCAGACAATCTGGATATAACAAATGGTATTTTCAAGGAATTCGTAGTATAGTTGGGCAGACTCTGTATGTTTGCCACAATGATGCCCATGTCTCTGTCCCTTTCTCTCATCATGCTACAATTATTGAGCCCATTCACTCTTCTCCACCCATCCGGAGTCTAATGTATCTATGTCAGTGGCTTTAAAATCTGCAAGGGCACTGTCTCTGTTTAATTCATTTGTGAGAGAAATGTAGAGAAATGTATATACATGTTCCAGGGCCTAATATCACCATACTGAACACAATTAAATGGCATGTAAACCAGGAACTGAACATACTTTAAATGCAATGGATTCAGAGGTCACACATTGAGCCAATGGCCAGCCTCTATTTTGAGTCATGACTGTGAACCAATCACTGATGTGCTATCTATGCAAATAGAATATGGAAATTTGTACCCAAACACGTACAGCCACTTTACCATACGTCCAGATGGAAAATTTGCATATAACAGAAATTGTAGATAAAACACAAGTATCCAGTTTCGGACACAGCTGGAAAACAATAGGTGGCTTCCCCTAGGCATGACCAATATGCACCACAAATTTGAAGTTCATTGACAAAGGTATTCAAAAGTAATCTGACCGAAAAGAAAACTGGGGGGAAAAAAGTGCAAGAATCAGGAGAAAGAAGAAACTGACAAAACACATAAGGCATCCCCAGGTTAATTAGGATGAGGTACAGAACTGTATCTAATTTATTAGATCTTTTTAGTCGGGTACAAGAAATTGTTGACATACGACCACTCGATCGTACATACATGCTCATTATAAGACCCCACAACCTGATGAGCTTCAGGGTAAGAATAATGAAAGCTCATGTGAAACACGGAGAAGAGCATATCCCCCGAATGCATGTGTAAAACATAGTGGTACACACAGGGCTTTAGATTTCCAATTTGGGCACTCCCTATATTAGGCATGACAATTTTTTTAGGATGGGGCACATACCCCTGGGGGACAAGCAATCAGGAATCACCCCTGGTAGTATAGTGCCTCTGAGAAGGGATTTCTTCACATATGGGTGTAACCCAGTGTGACTCCGGAGAGAGACTGGGGGTGCATGGAGCGAAGCAGAAATCCTCATCCCAATACAAAAAGGGAAGAAAATGAGTTCAGTTTGATGTTTATTATATTATCTTTGAAGTCCTAATATTCCGTGAAAATGCACTAGAACACAAACTAAACTAAATTTAGATACAAAAAAATCCAAAAGAGGGAATACCATATAGCAAAAGTTCCACTTCAAAACCCTACTTTTTTACCTCCAGTCTAAACGAGAATTTATGGCACATGCTCACATATGGACAGACAGCAATGCTATATTACCCGACCGAGGAAATATCTTTTTAAATCTTTGTCTGTCTTACGATTTGTCTGTTCTAAAAGAATCACTATAATAAATTCAAGAAAAGCCAACAAAGTTTATCTACGTTCATGTCTATAGTACCACCTATTGATTCCAGTAAAGTACACAATGAGGCAAACTCCTTAGATCTGGTGAATATAGAGGACATAATAGCGAACTCCTAACACTTCAATGGTTAGAGATATTGGAATTAAGTTGGAGAATTTCAATTGTTTATATCATTGGCCATTTGGATTGCAAGAGATGTGAATTATCACATTGGGAATGCTTTATTCATGCTCAGCAACCTAGAATACCCCGCCTTGTTTATCTACTGCGCCCCCTATTTCTTCATCCCATCCACCCTGCTGCGCCCTAGAAGCTCGAGATAGGGCGCGCGCTAACTGCACCTTATTAGGTCTTTCCATTACGAATGGAAAGACCTATTGTTATTCTTCGGATTATTATTATTCTTATTCTGTTTTTGCAATAGCGGCTAAACGGTTTCATATACAACTTAGATATTTGGTACATTTGTAGATACTGGGCTGAAGTTTCTGGTACAAGTATTCAATTTTGACCTTGACCTATTGAGCTATGGGCTTTTCTGATAAAAACATAATTTCGCTAATATTGACCAAACACATAGGGCGAAGCAGCTGAAATTTAGAATGTAAAAGTTTGCAGATATACCCAACAAAATAAGCCACTAAAATAAGTAGGTCAGACAAGCAGTTTTCGAGTTCTCTATCCTGGTGCTGTTTTCCTTGTTAGCGGTGTACAGGCAAAACTAAAGAACATATCTGAAATAAAGTAGATGGTTGGTAAGTTTTATATATGGCCATGCTGTAGTTATATTTTTGAATTGTTACGTAACAAGAAACAGTAGTTACCTCCCCTTTGATGGTTTTCAAAACACGTCATTTTAGAAGGTTGATTGTTGTAACATTAATGAATACTTTTAATGACCAAAAAGTACGTGACCTTAAATTTGACCTTTGACCTCTGGGAGCGTCTCCGTATGAGTGCAAAATTTGGTGGTCAACTCTTGAACGGCTGATGCGATCAGTCTGAAAATAAGGTCACGTGACCTACATTATGTCATAAGGTCAGCACTTGTCAGAACTCGGCCATGACCTTGACCTTTGAAGTGATAAGCATCCAAATATCGAAAATACGGCTTCCATTTACTCAAAAACTTAACACACTGACAACCAAGAAACAATGACACAATAGTGAGCACAATGATGACTTTCTTTTGACTCTACTTTTAAAACGATCCGATGTGACCTTGACCTTGAATATCACACAATGTAAAAAACATTGTTGACGTTTTTCGCAAAAACTACAACATGCAGTAATCTGTAGTTAAGTATATATGTACCCTATGATACAGGTATGACGTCACTGAATTTTCAACCTGACCTTGACCTTGGTTCTTGTGATATGGCCACAGACAGTTTTGCGACTACAGGGTTGTAGCTCGAAAGCTGTTGGGAATACCAAGTGGAGATTTGCTCATGAATGTAGGTCATTATATGACGTAACAGAACATCAGTAGAACCCATAAAAGATACCAGAAAAATTGGAAGATAATTAGCCATTTCCGAAATTTTCGATTTATTCAAATTTTGCAAAATTTACGCATCCAATCATCACTATTTTTTAGGTATGATTGAGGGAATATATATATGTATTTCCCTATGAAATTTCAAGAATATAGCTTTGATAGGTTTAGAGATATTACAAAAACAATTTTCCCGAACTATTAAGCCGTTAAACGGTCACATGTTGATTTCATCTATTCAATGGGAGTTGTCAATTTCGCTATAGCGATTCAGCAATAGCACTCGGCTCAATTTGGAAACCTTTTATCTCTTGAACCGCAATAGGTACGGACTTCTAATTTGTTGTATGTTACTTCCAATAATGAGTTCTTTCGTTGACAATGACTCCGTACCGAGAACAGTAAAACTTGATAAGTTACAAGAAAGCCGTTAGTTTGAAATAATACAGCGTAGACAGAGGCTTAGCGATACTGGTATTCGAAAACAAACAAGGGGAATAACTTGCTTCCCCGGAAGTGCGCGCGCCTGTTCAAGTGCGCGCCACTGTTCTTTTTACGGCGAGCGTACGAAAATAGCTGTTTTCCAAGCAAGCTCGGCAGGGATGGTATTAGGTGTCTAGGATAAAAGATCCTAAAACGAGGAAATATTTGCTGTCGCCGTTTACGTGGAATGTTCCGAGATGAAGTACGAATGGATTGTACAAAGAAGGTAAAGATGTGTTTCCTAATTCAAGAACAACAGCCAGTCGACTAAAATTGCGCGCCAGAATACGTGAGTGAAGCAGCTCACGACTGAATCTCGTGGTTGTTTCACGCGATTTGTAGATACTAAGCTGGTACAGGTATATATATGTGTTTTATTTGTGAAATTTCAAGATTATAACATTAATTGTTTTGAAGATATAACGAAAAACATTTTCCCCAATTCGTGTACGCTATTTGCGTATTACCTGTCCGGTTAAACGCTTTCGATATTCAGTAGTAATTGATTTCATCCATCTAATTTTATAACGCCAGACCAGTTTCAACGAGTTATTAATTGGTTCTCCATTGACAAGGCCTGAAGACCTGTATGTAACGTTGCCGACACACCTATTCATTTTCCGACTGTACCAACCGAGTCACCCCGCGATTGCAATTAAATGAACGTCGCTTCAGAAGAGGAAAGGAGCTGCGAACCCGGCTGAGCCCATGATGCATTATGTATATTTGTCAATTAAACGGATGATGTTCAATTATCATTATATCGACATCACATATGTAACCCGATATGAATTTAATTTACAACGAAAGGATACCTTTGTGGGACCGTCATGGAAAGGCCGTGATATTGTACCAACAATATCTAGTTTACTTTGAAATTTTCTGATATTCAGACTGCACCCTACTTGCACCCTGTGGTCATAGATGTTTTCTCCAAACTTCAGACCGCACCCTATCTGCGCCCTGTGGACATAACTATTTTTTTTTATCTAAAATTCAGGGTGAATGATACATGTATACTTGTGCCTCCTGGACTTTTTTTCACCAACATTCATTTAGCTGGTAATCACATATGCATGTGTGTCATTTTAAAGACATGTGAATGCATGTCTTGGTGGAAAAAAAAATTTCCCCAAAATTCAGACTGTCTGCTTTCTTCACTATTCTGGGCTATAAATGCATTAATGTGAATTTTGGACTTCAACTGCGCCCTATTTTCTAATAGGGCGCATATAAGGCGCAATTAAAATTAGAAAAATTAGAACGCGCCCTAATTTGCGCCCTAGCCATATGAAGTCTAATGGCAAAATTGGGGGCGCAAATAGGGCGCGCACCCCAACTGCACCCTAGCTGTCTCAATTCATGTGCCCTATTTGCGCCTTAAATGCGCCCTAATTCCACCCTATTTCCGTGAGGGATATACATCATCATTTATTTCTCTCCAATTCGAATTAGTCAATTTCCATTTTGCAAGAAGAAATTTCATTTTGAGATTCAACGAGAGATACTGAATGATCTTGGCGCCCACCATTGTCCGATAATTGTAAGCTAATAAGAAGAGGACCTTTTTGTCCATTGTTACTAAGAACATACGATTGATTTGTAATTTTGTTTACACAATTTCGAATCTGAGCGAAAAAGATCGAAAAAAGGGACACTGGAAAACACCAAGATATAAACTTTCTAAGTTTCAGGAGTTTCAAGATTTCTAGAAACTGTTCTTATGTCGGTTGTTATAGTACAAGAGGAATCAGCGAAGTTAGTCTGAAAGTGAATGTATATGTACGGAGGATTATTCGTCATCATTGGGTACTGGAAGCGAAGACAAATCTCTTTGACAGTTTGTCATGAGCTATGAAACATACTTAAGATTTTATAATTAGGAATGAATGCTAATTCTGTTCTGTTTACTCAGCTAGTTTGAGATATCTCTTTTAAGATACCATGCTCGAAAATAGGAAGGTGATACAATACTTAATACTGAAGGGATCCGGTCCGCGCAGTAATGTTGAAACTTCGAAAGTGTCTGAATTCTGTTTATCTCTCTTGGATCGAAACATGCAGCAGTCCACAATTGTCGAGTTGTGATGTCGTGTCACAAGAGTGACGTCCCTTCATGTAGCCGACCCGCCGGCAGACGAAAGGGTGGGGCAGTTCACTTGCAACTGCATGGACTAAAGAAAACTCTGGAATACCGTATTAATTTGAAGCGTAACTTGGATTTTCAAATCGGATCAAAAAGGTATCTTGCAAAACTAGGCCCCATGTGTGACCTGTGTACCAAATTTCAGATAGAACCATCAAATATTTCCTGAGAATTCACGATATTACGTTTCAAGGGGAAATTCAAGATGGCCACCTGGTGGCCATATTGGATTTTCAAATCGGACCAAAAAAGGTATCTTGCACAACTGGGCAACAATGAGAATCTGTGTATCAAATTTGAGGAAGATCCATGCAGTACTTCTTGAGAAATCACGATAAAGTTTCGTTGGGAAATCCAAGATGGGTGCCTGGTGGCCATATTGGATTTTCGAATCGGACCGAAAAAGGTATTTTGCACAACTAGACCCCTAGACCCCAAGGGGAACCTGTGTATCAAATTTGAGAAAGATCCATGCAGTACTTCCCGAGAAATGACGATAACAATGTTTCATGGGGAAATCCAAGATGGCTGCCTGGTAGCCATATTGGATTTTCGAATCAGACCAGAAAAGGTATCTTGCACAACTAGACCCCAAGGGGAACCTGTGTACCAAATTTGAGAAAGATCCATGAAGCAGTTTCTGAGCAATCTCGATAACAAGGTTTCATGGGGAATCCAAGATGGCTGCCTGGTGGCCATATTGGATTTTCGAATCGGACCAGAAGAGGTATCTTGCACAACTAGACCCGAAGGGGAACCTATGTACCAAATTTGAGAGATCCCTGTAATACTTCCTGAGAAATCACGATAACAAAGTTGCATGGGAAAATCCAATATGGCCGCCTGTTGGCCAAATTGGATTTCCGAATCGGACCACAAAAGGTATCTTGCACAGCTAGACCCCAAGGGGAACCTGTGTACCAAATTTGAGAAAGATCCATGCAGTATTTCCTGAGAAATGATAACAATGTTTCATGGGAAAATCCAAGATGGCTGCCTGGTAGCCATATTGGATTTTCGAATCGGACCAGAAAAGGTATCTTGCACAACTAGACCCCAAGGGGAACCTGTGTACCAAATTTGAGAAAGATCCATGAAGCAGTTCCTGAGAAATCTCGATAAGGTTTCATGGGGAAATCCAAGATGGCTGCCTGGTGGCCATATTGGATTTTCGAATCGGACCAGAAAAGGTATCTTGCACAACTAAACCTGAAGGGGAACCTGTGTACCAAATTTGACAAAGATCCATGAAGTAGTTCCTGAGGAATCGCAAAGTTTCATGGAGAAATCCAAGATGGCCGCCTGGTGGCCATATTAAATTTTCTATTCGGACCGAAAAAGGTAGTTTGCACAATCAGACCCAAAGAGGAACCTCTGTTCCAAATTTGAGAAAGATCCATGCAGTAGTTCCTGAGAAATCGCGATAAGGTTTCATGGGGAAATCCAAGATGGCTGCCTGGTGGCCATATTGGATTTCCGAATCGGACCAGAAAAGTTATCTTGCACAACTAGACCCCAAGGGGAACCTGTGTACCAAATTTGAGAAAAATCCATGCAGTAGCTCCTGAGAAATCGCGATAACAAGGTTTCATGGGGAAATCCAAGATGGCTGCCTTGTGACCATATTGGATTTTCGAATCGGACCAGAAAAGGTATCTTGCACAACTAGACCCCAAGGGGAACCTGTGTAGCAAATTTGAGAAGGATCCATGCAGTAGTTCCTGAGAAATCGCGATGACAAGGTTTCATGGGGAAATCCAAGATGGCCGCCTTGTGGCCATATTGGATTTTCGATTCGGATTAGAAAAGGTATCTTGCACAACTAGACCCGAAGGGGAACCTGTGTACCAAATTTGAGAAAGATCCATGCAGTACTTCCTGAGAAATCACGATAACAATGTTTCATGGGGAAATCCAAGATGGCTGCCTGGTGGTCATATTGGATTTTCAAATCGGACCAGGAAAGGTATCTTGCACAACTAGACCCCAAGGGGAACCTGTGCACCAAATTTGAGAAAGATCCATGCAGTAGCTCCTGAGAAATTGTGATAACAAGGTTTCATGGGGAAATCCAAGATGGCTGCCTGGTGGCCATATTGGATTTTCGAATCGGACCAGAAAAGGTATCTTGCACAACTAGACCCCAAGGGGAACCTGTGTACCAAATTTGACAAAGATCCATGCAGTTGTTCCTGAGGAATCGCAATAACAAAGTTTCATGGCCGCTTGGTGGCCATATTGGATTCTTGATTCGGACCGAAAAAGGTACCTTGCACAATCAGACCCAAACAGAAACCTGTGTTTCAAATTTGAGAAAGATCCATGCAGTAGTTCCTGAGAAATCGCGATAACAAGGTTTCATGGGGAAATCCAAGATGGCTGCCTGGTGGCCATATTGGATTTTCGAATCGGACCAAAAAAGGTTTATTGCACAACTAGACCCCAAGGGGAACCTGTGTACCAAATTTGAGAAAGATCCATGCAGTAGTTCCTGAGAAATCATGATAACAAGGTTTCATGGGGAAATCCAAGATGGCCGCCTGGTGGCCATATTGATTTTCCAATCGGACCAAAAAGTGTTTCTTTGCACACTAGACCCCAAGGGGAACCTGTGTACCAAATTTAAGAAAGATCCATGTAGTAGTTCCTGAGAAATTGCGATAACAAGGTTTCATGGGGAAATTCAAGATGCCGCCCTTGGTGGCCATATTGATTTTTCGAATCGGACCAGAAAAGGTATCTTGCACAACTAGACCCCTGCTGGAACCTGGGCGTACCGAATTTGATAAAGATCCTATGCAGTACTTCCTGAGAAATCACGATAACAATTGTATGGAAATCCAAGATGGCCGCCTGTTGGCCATATTGAATTTTCGAATCGGACCAGAAAAGATATCCTGCACAACTAGACGACAAGGTGAACCTGTGTACCAAATTTAACAAAGATCCATGCAGTAGTTCCTGAGAAATCGCAATAACAAAGTTTCATGGGGAAATCCAAGATGGCCGCCTGATGGACATATTAGATCTTGGAATCGGACCAGAAAAGGTATCTTGCACAATTGAACCTGTGTATCAAATTTGAGAAAGATCCAGGCAGTACTTCCTGAGAAATCATGATAAAAAAATTTCATGGGGAAGTCTAAGATGGCTGCCTGGTGACCATATTGGATTTTCGATTCGGACCGAAAAGGCATCTTGCATATCGAGACCCAAAGGGGAACCTGTGTACCAAAATTGAGAAAGATCCATGCAGTAGTTCCTGAGAAATGACATTAAAGTTTCATGGGGAAATCCAAGATGGCTGCCTGGTGGCCATACTGGATTTTCAAATCGTACCAGGAAAGGTATCTTGCACAACTAGACCCCAAGGTGAACCTGTGTACCAAATTTGACAAAGATCCATATAGTACTTCCTGAGAAATGACGATAATAAAGTTTCAAGCGGAAATCCAAGATGGCTGCCTGGTGGCCATATTGGATTTTCGAATCGGACCAGAAAAGGTATCTTGCACAACTAGACCCCAAGGGGAACCTGTGTACCAAATTTGAGAAAGATCCATGCAGTAGTTCCTGAGAAATTGCAATAACAAGGTTTCAAAGGGAAATCCAAGATGGCTGCCTGGTGGCCATATTGGATTTTCGAATTGGACCAAAAAAGGTATCTTGCACAACTAGACCCCAAAGGGAACCTGTCTACCAAATTTGAGAAAGATCCATGCAGTAGTTCCTGAGAAATCGCGATAACAAGGTTTCATTGGGGGAATCCAAGACGGCTGCCTGGTGGCCATATTGGATTTTCGAATCGGACCAGAAAAGGTTTATTGCACAACTAGACCCCAAGGGGAACCTGTGTACCAAATTTGAGAAAGATTCATGCAGTAGTTCCTGAGAAATCGCGATAACAAGGTTTCATGGGGAAATTCAAGATGGCTGCCTGGTGGCCATATTGGATTTTCGAATCGGACCAAAATAGGTTTCTTGCACAACTAGACCCCAACGGGAACCTGTGTACCAAATTTGAGAAAGATCCATGCAGTAGTTCCCGAGAAATCGCGATAACAAGGTTTCCTGGGGAAATCCAAGATGGCCGCCTGGTGGCCATATTGGATTTTCCAATCGGACCAAAAAAGGTTTCTTGCACAACTAGAGCCCAAGGGGAACCTGTGTACCAAATTTAAGAAAGATCCATGCAGTAGTTCCTGAGAAATTGCGATAACAAGGTTTCATGGGGAAATTCAAGATGGCCGCCTGGTGGCCATATTGGATTTTCGAATCGGACCAGAAAAGGTATCTTGCACAACTAGACCCCAAGGGGAACCTGCGTACCGAATTTGATAAAGATCCATGCAGTACTTCCTGAGAAATCACGATAACAAATTTGCATGGGAAAATCCAAGATGGCCGCCTGTTGGCCATATTGAATTTTCGAATCGGACCAGAAAAGGTATCCTGCACAACTAGACGACAAGGTGAACCTGTGTACCAAATTTAACAAAGATCCATGCAGTAGTTCCTGAGAAATCGCAATAACAAAGTTTCATGGGGAAATCCAAGATGGCCGCCTGATGAACATATTAGATTTTGGAATCGGACCAGAAAAGGTATCTTGCACAATTGAACCTGTGTATCAAATTTGAGAAAGATCCAGGCAGTACTTCCTGAGAAATCATGATAAAAAAATTTCATGGGGAAGTCTAAGATGGCTGCCTGGTGACCATATTGGATTTTCGATTCGCACCGAAAAAGGCATCTTGCATATCGATTGCGTACCTGTGTACCAAAATTGAGAATGATCCATGCAGTAGTTCCTGAGAAATGACAATAAAGTTTTTCATGGGAATCCAAGATGGCTGCCTGGTGGCCATACTGGATTTTTCAAATCGTACCAGGGAAAGGTATCTTGCACAACTAGACCCCAAGGTGAACCTGTGTACCAAATTTTGACAAAGAATCCACTTATAGTACTTCCTGAGAAATGACGATAATAAAGTTTCATGGGGAAATCCAAGATGGTTGCCTGGTGGCCATATTGGATTTTCGAATCGGACCAGAAAAGGTATCTTGTACAACTAGACCCCAAGGGGAACCATTGTACCAAATTTGAGAAAGATCCATGCAGTAGTTCCTGAGAAATTGCAATAACAAGGTTTCAAAGGGAAATCCAAGATGGCTGCCTGGTGGCCATATTGGATTCTCGAATTGGAACAAAAAAGGTATCTTGCACAACTAGATCCCAAGGGGAACCTGTGTACCAAATTTGAGAAAAGATCCATGCAGTAGTTTCTGAGAAATCGCGATAACAAGGTTTCATGGGGGAAATCCATGATGGTCGCCTGGTGGCCATATTGGATTTTCGAATCGGACCAGAAAAGGTATCTTGCACAACTAGACCCCAAGGGGAACCTGTGTACCAAACTTGAGAAAGATCCATGGAGTAGTTCCTGAGAAACCGCGATAACAAGGTTTCATGGGGAAATCCAAGATGGCTGCCTGGTGGCCATATTGGATTTTCGAATCGGACCAAAATAGGTTTCTTGCACAACTAGACCCCAAGGGGAACCTGTGTACCAAATTTGAAAAAGATCCATGCAGTAGTTCCTGAGAAATCGCGATAACAAGGTTTCATGGGGAAATCCAAGATGGCTGCCTGGTGGCCATATTGGATTTCGGAATCGGACCAAAAAAGGTTTCTTGCACAACTAGACCCCAAGGGGAACCTGTGTACCAAATTTGAGAAAGATCCATGCAGTAGTTCCTGAGAAATTGCGATAACAAGGTTTCATGGGGAAATCCAAGATGGCTGCCTGGTGGCCATATTGGATTTTCGAATCGGACCAGAAAAGGTATCTTGCACAACTAGACCCCAAGGGGAACCTGTGTACCAAATTTGATAAAGATCCATGCAGTAGTTCCTGAGAAATCGCGATAACAAGGTTTCATGGGGAAATCCAAGATGGCTGCCTGGTGGCCATATTGAATTTTCGAATCGGACCAGAAAAGGTATCTTGCACAACTAGACGACAAGGTGAACCTGTGTACCAAATTTAACAAAGATCCATGCAGTAGTTCCTGAGAAATCGCAATAACAAAGTTTCATGGGGAAATCCAAGATGGCCGCCTGATGGACATATTAGATTTTGGAATCGGACCAGAAAAGGTATCTTGCACAATTGAACCTGTGTATCAAATTTGAGAAAGATCCAGGCAGTACTTCCTGAGAAATCATGATAAAAAAATTCATGGGGAAGTCTAAGATGGCTGCCTGGTGACCATATTGGATTTTCGATTCGGACCGAAAAGGCATCTTGCATATCGAGACCCTAAGGGGAACCTGTGTACCAAAATTGAGAAAGATCCATGCAGTAGTCCTTGAGAAATGACATTAAAGTTTCATGGGGAATCCAAGATGGCTGCCTGG
This sequence comes from Hanleya hanleyi, assembly GCA_036873755.1. Classification (NCBI taxonomy): domain Eukaryota; kingdom Metazoa; phylum Mollusca; class Polyplacophora; order Lepidopleurida; family Hanleyidae; genus Hanleya; species Hanleya hanleyi. The sequence goes on from JAVTVY010019134.1 coordinate 55,908, forward strand.
TGGCCATACTGGATTTTCAAATCGTACCAGGAAAGGTATCTTGCACAACTAGACCCCAAGGTGAACCTGTGTACCAAATTTGACAAAGATCCATATAGTACTTCCTGAGAAATGACGATAATAAAGTTTCAAGCGGAAATCCAAGATGGCTGCCTGGTGGCCATATTGGATTTTCGAATCGGACCAGAAAAGGTATCTTGCACAACTAGACCCCAAGGGGAACCTGTGTACCAAATTTGAGAAAGATCCATGCAGTAGTTCCTGAGAAATTGCAATAACAAGGTTTCAAAGGGAAATCCAAGATGGCTGCCTGGTGGCCATATTGGATTTTCGAATTGGACCAAAAAAGGTATCTTGCACAACTAGACCCCAAAGGGAACCTGTGTACCAAATTTGAGAAAGATCCATGCAGCAGTTCCTGAGAAATCGCGATAACAAGGTTTCATTGGGGGAATCCAAGACGGCTGCCTGGTGGCCATATTGGATTTTCGAATCGGACCAGAAAAGGTTTATTGCACAACTAGACCCCAAGGGGAACCTGTGTACCAAATTTGAGAAAGATTCATGCAGTAGTTCCTGAGAAATCGCGATAACAAGGTTTCATGGGGAAATTCAAGATGGCTGCCTGGTGGCCATATTGGATTTTCGAATCGGACCAAATTAGGTATCTTGCACAACTAGACCCCAAAGGGAACCTGTGTACCAAATTTAAGAAAGATCCATGCAGCAGTTCCTGAGAAATCGCGATAACAAGGTTTCATTGGGGGAATCCAAGACGGCTGCCTGGTGGCCATATTGGATTTTCGAATCGGACCAGAAAAGGTTTATTGCACAACTAGACCCCAAGGGGAACCTGTGTACCAAATTTGAGAAAGATTCATGCAGTAGTTCCCGAGAAATCGCGATAACAAGGTTTCATGGGGAAATCCAAGATGGCCGCCTGGTGGCCATATTGGATTTTCCAATCGGACCAAAAAAGGTTTCTTGCACAACTAGACCCCAAAGGGAACCTGTGTACCAAATTTAAGAAAGATCCATGCAGTAGTTCCTGAGAAATTGCGATAACAAGGTTTCATGGGGAAATTCAAGATGGCCGCCTGGTGGCCATATTGGATTTTCGAATCGGACCAGAAAAGGTATCTTGTACAACTAGACTCCAAGGGGAACCTGTATACCAAATTTGAGAAAGATCCATGCAGTAGTTCCTGAGAAATCGCGATAACAAGGTTTCATGGAGAAATCCAAGATGGCTGCCTTGTGGCCATATTGGATTTTCGATTCGGACCGAAGAAGGTATCTTGCACAACTAGACCCCAAGGGGAACCTGTGTACCAAATTTGACAAAGATCCATATAGTACTTCCTGAGAAATGACGATAATAAAGTTTCAAGGGGAAATCCAAGATGGCTGCCTGGTGGCCATATTGGATTTTCGAATCGGACCAGAAAAGGTATCTTGCACAACTAGACCCCAAGGGGAACCTGTGTACCAAATTTGAGAAAGATCCATGCAGTAGTTCCTGAGAAATTGCAATAACAAGGTTTCAAAGGGAAATCCAAGATGGCTGCCTGGTGGCCATATTGGATTTTCGAATTGGACCAAAAAAGGTATGTTGCACAACTAGACCCCAAAGGGAACCTGTGTACCAAATTTGAGAAAGATCCATGCAGTAGTTCCTGAGAAATCGCGATAACAAGGTTTCATTGGGGGAATCCAAGACGGCTGCCTGGTGGCCATATTGGATTTTCGAATCGGACCAGAAAAGGTATCTTGCACAACTAGACCCCAAGGGGAACCTGTATACCAAATTTGAGAAAGATCCATGCAGTAGTTCCTGAGAAATCGCGATAACAAGGTTTCATGGAGAAATCCAAGATGGCCGGAACTGACTTTTGACCCCGGCGCGCAAAGGTTTCCATCGCACGGTGGAAACCTTTACACCGCACGCGCCGGGGTCAAAGGTCAGTTCCGGCCACCACCACCACCACCACCACCACCGGGCGTTGACGCCCGGTGGTGGCGTTGGTGGTGGCGTTGGTGGCGTTGATGGTGGCGTTGGTGGCGCTGATGGTGGCGTTGGTGGTGGTGCTGGTGGTGTGCAGGGGTGGTGTTGGTGGAGTCGGTGGTAGTGTGTGTGGTGGTGGTGGTAGAGTCTTTAAATATAGGAATGAACATGTGTCCATCATCAGTCCATATGTATTGGTCACACACACACACATGCATGCACACACACACAGACACACACGCACAGACGCAGACACACACGCAAACACACACACACCCACACACACACACACATGAGTGAGTGAGTGAGTGGTCATATAAGGTCGTGTGTACACCAGGTCATTGAGTGCACTTGACCTGCATCCTTTTCATGTTGTCGGATCATGTTTAGACATGTTGGGGTATGACGTCACTTTCGATGTGAATTGAAGGAAAGGAGATGGTACTGACCTGTTTGTGGGGGTTCGTTTGACTGCTAAAAATAGGTCACCAGCTAGCGTGCTATAAAAGGGAAGCGGCCTGGTCGTTTCGTCAGACACTCTGTCAACCACCAAGATGTTCACTTGTAATACGTGCTCGAAAGCATTCACTCGTCTGCACGACTTGCGCCGCCATGAGGCTATCAAGCACGAAGGAACCGCCCGGCATAGCTGTACGATATGTACACTGTCGTTTCAGCGCCCAGATCATTTACAGCGCCACACACGTGCACGCCATGAAGTACCCAAGCGTCCATGCGAAGAATGTGGTCGGATTTTCAAACTGACCAGTCAGTTGCTGCGACACCAACGCACACGACACCCTGTTCTGCAGCCACGTCTGCAGGTAGAAGAGTCCGTAGGCACCAGTATCGAGAAAGCGGGAACTCCCACCCATCGCACGAGGGTTGAAGATGATGATGTCGCCCTAATTCAACAGTCAAATTCCGACGACAAGACATTGGGCCAGATTTTGCACGACGAGGAGAGCAAAGTACACTTCGTGGACGAACCCATACATGTTCCTAGCGATCTGTTACACGAACACCATCCAGTGAGTGACATCTATCGGCGCCATTGGTACATGATCCGGCACTGTTTCTACCGTCATCGCTCCATTCAAGATATCTACAATTTCCGACTGACCAACCTCACCCGCCTACGCAGCTACGTAAAAGCCATCTTCAACGATCAAACTACGGCCTTCAAGTTGAATCTGGCGTTTGGTTATGTGCTGCAGCATAAGGACACAGACCAAGCAGCCCGATATTTTTACCCGAGCAGTAACATCCGGGTATTTGACCAACCGTTTACCATCATTAACCGGGCGTCGCTAGAGACGATGCTGGAGAACCTGGCCACCGTGGATCCCTTGGAATGGGCCCAACAACAACGCCCCAACACCAAGTGGATAGTGGAGAGGGTAACCAATGTTACGTTTTTCGTTACCAAGCTGACCGACCACCCCCATCGGCTGAATGCGTCACTCATGCACTGATGAATACCATAACATGCCGTACATACTCTATATGTCTACATGTTGATCGTTGACGTTACGGAGATGACCGAAGAGACACGGAGGTTACCGAAGATGTCACGGCTCGGCCCTCGACTTGGGGATAGTTGAACTGAGTGTGCTAAAAATAGATCACCAGCTAGCGTTCTATAAAAGGGAAGCGGCCTGGCTGTTTCATCAGACACTCTGTCAACCACCAAGATGTTCACTTGCACAACTTGCCAGAAGCAGTTTGCTCGAATAGAAAGTTTACGACGTCACGAGGCCTCCTCCCACAACGATGCACGGTATACTTGTATAATCTGTGCACGATCATTCAATCGGGAGGATAATTTACTGCGCCATGAGAAGGCACTCCACGAGGGTGTGACGGTACAATGTAACGATTGTGGTCGACTCTTCAAACGACCCATTCGGTTAAGACAGCACCAACGTTTGATTCATGCCCCTTCTCCACGATTCGGGCGACAACATTCTACTAAAGAGGAGCCGCGGAAGGTCAGAGCCAGAGAAGATGAACCCGGGGAGACGAACGCCACTGGTGATGCGATGACGAAGAGCCCGCCTATACCCACAGTCCAGGAGGGCCTGGATATCCAGCCGGACCCCAGCGTTACGGTTTCGAGTCATACGCCTGACGACATCGAACATTTTTCGGAAGATGCAGTGGATGCCCTAGCGATCTGCTACAGGACGACCATCCAGTGAGTGACATCTATCGGCGCCATTGGACCATGATACGGCACTGTTTCCACCGTCATCGCCCTATTCAAGATATCTACAATTTTCGACTGACCGACTTCCCCCGTCTACGCAGCTACGTGGAAGCCATCTTCAATGACCAAGCAACGTCCTTCAAATTAAATCTGGCGTTTGGTTATGTGCTGCAGCATAAGGAGACAGATCAAGTCCGATACTTTTACCCGAGCAGTAACATCCGGGTATTTGACCAACCGTTTACCATCATTAACCGGGCGTCGCTAGAGACGATGCTGGAGAACCTGGCCACCGTGGATCCCTTGGAATGGGCCCAACAACAACGCCCCAACACCAAATGGATAGTGGAGAGGGTCACCAATGTTACGTTCTTCGTGGTTAAACTGACCACCACCCCCATCGGATGAAAGTATTCACCCATGCACTGATAGATTCTCAGAATGCGCAAACAACTATCTGAGGATATGTTGCCTCAACGGTATCCTGGCCTGCCGACGGTGATTAGAATAAACGGTTCAGAGCGAACATGGCCGAAGATGGAACTTTCTGAAATGGAGACTTCTGATTGGACAAGAATACATCTAACGGACAGGAACGAATATAAAACATGCAAATGGTGGCCTCAAGAATCTTCTTGAATTGTAAATATACCCAACGCGGCTCCCCCAGCGTGGGTATGATGTAACATTGGGGAGAATAAACTATATGAAAAAAACTTCTTGTTGTTGTTGTTCTCTCATGTGTCATCCTTGTTGTTGTTGTTGTTCTCTCTCCGGTCTATATCATAGTGTTATGTTAGAGTGTTAAAGCGTAACGACGGGCGTCGAGGGCGTCACTGCATTTCGAAGAATTAGTGACAATTCCATGGAATATCAGAGCTTCTGAACTATTTCACCAGGGCGTTGAAGCATTAAGAATGGCTTTGGTGGGCGTTGCTACAAGATGACACCTCACACGACGCATTCGCACCGCGGATGGTCCATCTCTACACCAAATACCTTCCTTCACTGCCCCAAAATGTCCACTTTCGCTACTACTCCTACTGATGACGTCACTGATGACGTCACAGATGCTTCGGACATGCCTCAACTCGGAATGTACACCTCGAGAGCTACAAAATGACACCTCACACGACGCATTCGAACCGTGAATAGCCCATCTCGACCCCAAATACCTTCATGTACTGCCCGAAAATGGCCACTTTCGCTACTACTCGTACCGATGACGTCACCGATGACGTCACAGATGACGCGGACATCCCTTAAATCGGAATGTACACACCGAGAGCTACAAGATGACACCTCACACGACGCATTTGAACCGTGAATAGCCCCTCTCGACCCCAAATACCTTCATGTACTGCCCGAAAATGGCCACTTTCGCTACTACTCGTACCAATGACGTCACCGATGACGTCACAGATGACGCGAACATCCCTCAAATCGGAATGTACACCCCGAGAACTACAAGATGACACCTTCCAGGACGCATTCGAACCGTGAATAGCCCCTCTCGACCCAAATACCTTCATGTACTGCCCGAAAATGGCCACTTTCGCTACTACTCGTACCGATGACGTCACCGATGACGTCACAGATGACGCGAATATCCCTCAAATCGGAATGTACACCCCGAGAACTACAAGATGACACCTTCCAGGACGCATTCGAACCGTGAATAGCCCATCTCGACCCCAAATACCTTCATGTACTGCCCCAAAATGGCCACTTTACTTACTACTCGTACCGATGACGTCACCGATGACGTCACAGATGACGCGAACATCCCTCAAATCGGAATGTACACCCCGAGAACTACAAGATGACACCTTCCAGGACGCATTCGAACCGTGAATAGCCCCTCTCGACCCCAAATACCTTCATGTACTGCCCCAAAATGGCCACTTTACTTACTACAACCAACTGCGCATGCGCAGATTGACGCGACTTGCATTCAAAAACACACCATTCTGACTCTACCCCACACAAGCTTCACTTTGACACCTCACACGACCCATTCGAACCGTGATTAGCTCATCTCTAACCCAAACACACCCCTACATAGCCCCCAAACTGCCTGTTTTCTATACTACGGCCAGACTGCGCATGCGCAGACTATTGAACACGGACGAACCATTAGTGTAGTCAAGTGTATACACCCATAGCCATGCAGTATAGGCCTATGGGCCTACCCAGGCCTCGGTGACTTTTTTCAAAAATTTCACCAATTCGCTCCGCAACACTTCCTATCGTTCTAAATGACGAGACGAGTAAAACGAGACCCCACAACCCTACCGCAAATGTGTAGAAGTACGTTTCCCAGGGGGACAAACATCGGTCCTATACCCCAGTATGGGAATATATATTTATATATATATGTCTATATGGGGCTATATCGTACTTTTTCAAAAATTTCACCGATTCGCACGGGGACACTTCCTATCATGTTCTAAATGACGAGACGAGTAAAACGAGACCCCACAACCCTACCGCAAATGTATAGAAGTACGTTTCCCAGGGGGACAAACATTGATCCTATACCCCAGTATGGGACTATATGAGGTTCGGTGACTTTTTTCAAAAATTTCACCGATTCGCACGGGGACACTTCTTATCATGTTCTAAATGACGAGACGAGTAAAACGAGACCCCACAACCCTACCGCAAATGTATAGAAGTAGGTTTCCCAGGATGGTCCTATACCCCCCATACCCCATATAGGCATTTTCCCGTAATTTAGGATAAAGTCCGTATTCCGTATTTTTTCAGGAAAATTTTTACATACACCCACCCTGGAACTAGGGGAAGATAACTCTGTTGATAGACAAGCCCCGTTAAGCCCGGCGACCTATATACCCCTCATACCCCATATAGGCATTTTCCCAGGTTTTTCGATAAAGTCCGTGTTCCGTATTTTTTTTTTTCAGGAAAAATTTTACATGCACCCACCCAGCCAGCAAATACCCCTTCACCTAGGCTTCACTTTGATACCTCATATGACCCCATTGGACCATTAGGGGCTCCCCTAGCTCCAAAACGTCTATTTCCATACCCTTCGGCCACCGCGCATGCGCAGAATGCCGATACTTCAACCCCACACCCAGCCCATCAGATGCCCCTTAACGAATGCTTCACTTTGATACCTCACTCGATCCCATTGGACCATTAGTAGCTCCCCTACATCCCAAAACGGCTATTTCCATACCCTTGGGCCACCGCGCATGCGCAGAATGCCGCTATGTCAACCCCACACCCAGCCCATTAGATGCCCCTTCACCTAAGCTTCACTTTGATACCTCACTCGACCCAATCGGACCATTTTATCTAGGGACTACTTTTTCTCCGCGGAAGCTTTTTCCCGCGACCGAATCACCGCCAGACATGACCGCATCACCGCGGATGAATACATCTTTGACCTGGGTCACGTGATATGCAAATATGGAACTCTCCTGTGCTGGAAGTAGCTTTTGGTCCTTCTGCCGGAACTATACTCCACTTGACCTCTGTGACCTTGAAATGAGGTCGAAATGAGGTCAATGCGCGCTGTAAATGGTAGACACTACTACTAGCGTGCCAATCTTGTTTAAACTGGTCACACGATCGTAATTTAACTGAATGGCTAACGCATTTAGAGTTAACTCTATCCTGATCGTACCATACATTTGTCATACCGCATTTATCTAATATGTTTTTAATCAGCAAGATCCATGGTGATGAGTAAATCCCTCTCTAATGCAGGAGATAAATGGTTTGATACATCACTGAACTTAATTTATTTTCTTTACCATAAACTAACTTTAACCAGAAATTTATCATTCTTGAATGAATTATTATTCTAAGTGGGTATCTACCCAATTCACCATAAACCATAGCAGACATAGTGGTCATCTTCACACCCAGTATATGCTTACAAAAAGATAGATGTATTTTCTCAATTATGTCCAAATTAGAATATCCCCAAATTTCGCAGTTATAATAGAGGTAACACAAGGATATCAAACAAGTTAAGCTGTAGTGACAGTGGTAATCGGTGCGTTCTACATTTCCCAATCAGTGCATACATTGCCTTACGGCCTTGTTCTGCCAATTGTTTTACACATTGATTAAAATTACCATTAAAGGCGAATCCAATCCCTAGATAGTTAAAGCAATCCACCATTTCCAGAGTATATAAATTGTATATTTCTGCTATTAACTCGCCTCCTACTGAATATCACAACCTTTGTTTTAGGTATATTTACAACCAGCTTCCGTTTTTTACAGTACTCGTTATGTACATTAAATCCCTTTTTGAAGACCTAATTTGCTTTGTGAAAAAATTACAATAATAACATTAATTTGAACATGATTTCAACACTATCCCATTCTAATTCTACTGCTCTATTACCACAATCTGATAAAAAGCTTTCCAAATCATTTACAAAAAGAGAAAATAATAAAGGAGATAGATTCTCTAACTGGCGTACACCCCGAGCACTGGTAAAATATTCGGATATACATCCATTTACCTTCACACACGATTTCATATCATACATATTTTGAATGACTTTCAATATTTTACCCTTTATACCCAACTGCAGCAGCTTTTTCCGCAATGCAGCTCTCCGTATCGAGTCAAATGCTTTTTGGTAGTCAATGAACGCACAATATAGTTTGGACTTTTTGTGCAAAAACGGATCGATGAGAGATTTTAGAAAAAATATGTGGTCCGAAACACTATAACCCTTGCGGAAACCAGCTTGATTCTCGAGAAGGAGATCGTTTTCTTCTACATATGACGTTAGTCTGTTATTTAACACCCCTGTAAAAACTTTACCCAAACAACTAATTGAAGTTATACCACTACAATTACTTGGTTCCTGGGGATCTCCATTTTTATCTCGCCTTACGAAGTAAAGGGGAGATATTGTGAGGGGGGAAGAGGATGTCGTCGTCGGTGTCGGTGTCCCCTGCCTGGAAATGATAAGGTTTTTGGTTTAGGAAGTTAAAAAAAAAATAGTTGAAAAAATATAAAAAAAATAATAAAAAAAATACGGGGGGTGGGTATGCCACCTGGGGGTACTCTAATGTTAAAATCCCTATGAATGAGTTTTGCGTTTAGCTGAAGTGCACATGTACATCTGTACTTGGAAAGTTTCTTGCAGTTGTCAGCTGTCATTGGATGATTATGAAACTTGTTTCTTATAATTAGAGGATGTACCTGTGCTATTTTTGGGAAGAAATATTAATTTTTCTCCAAATTATGGCAAATGAATGAGTTTTCTGTTTAGGTAAATTGTACACGTAGGCCTCTACATGTATGCATGCACATGTACATGGTAAGTTTCCTGCAGTTGTCAGCTGCCATTGGATGATTATGAAACTTGGTACACATGTTTCTTATGATTATTGGATGTACCTGTGCTATTTTTAAGAAGAAATATAATTTTTTCTCCAAATTATGGCAAATGAATGAGTTTTCTGTTTAGGTGAATTGTACATGTAGGCCTCTATGTGTATACATGTACATGTACATGGTAAGTTTGCTGCAGTTGTCGGCTCTCATTGGATGATTACAAAACTTCTTATGATTAGAGAATGTACCTGTGCTATTTTTGAGATGAAATATGAATTTTTCTCTAAATTATGACAAATGGTTGAGTTTTGTGTTTAGCTGAAGTGCACATGTACATCTGTACACCACAGTTTGCTGCAGTTGTCAGCTGTCTTTGAATGACTATGAAACTTGGTACACAGCTTTCTTATGATTAGAAGATGTACCTGTGCTATTTAGGAGATGAAATATTAATTTTCTCCAAATTCTGGCAAATGTGTGAGTTTTGCGTTTAGCTGAAGTGCACATATACATCTGTACAACACAGTTTGCTGCAATTGTCAGATGTCATTGAATGATTATGAAACTTGGTACACATGTTTCTTATGATTAGAGATGAAATATTAATTTTTGTTCAAATTTTGAGGGTTTCGTCTAAGTAATCTGCCAATAATAATATACATGTATATACATGTACACCTGTACATGGAAAGTTTTCTGAAGCTGTCAGCTTTCATTGGATGAGTTTGACACTTGCTACCCAAGTTCAATGTGATTCGAGGCTGTGCATGTGCTATTTAAGAAATATGACATGAAATATGAATTTTTGTCCTAATTATTTAGACTTTGTACGTTTCCATTGTTAAGGTTTTTGTTGAGCCAAAATTTACATGTAGATCTGTACATGGAAAGTTTGTTGAACCTTTCGTTGGATGATTATAAAACTTGGTGGACATGTTTCATGTTTTCCTGGGTCACAGCTCTCCCGCAGTAATCCCACACGGGACTGACGTATCCAACAGTATTCCCAAATGGCACTGACCTATCCAGCAGTAATGCCATGTACGGGACTGACCTATCCAGCAGTAATCCCATACGAAACTCGACTATCCAGCAGTAATCCCAGACCAGACTGGTCTATCCAGCAGTAATCCCATTTGGGACTGGCCTATCCAGCAGTAATCTCACACAGGGCTGACCTATCCAGCAGTAATCCAAAATGGCACTGGCCCATCCATCTGTAATGCCACACGGGACTGACCTATCCAGCAGTAATCCCAGACCGGCCTGGCCTATCCAGCAGTAATCCAACATGGGACTGGCCTATCCAGCAGTAATTCCACACGGGACTGGCCTATGCAGCAGTAATCTCGCACGGGACTGACCTATCCAGAAGTAATATGACACTGGACTGCAATATGCAGCAGTAATCCCTCATGGCACTGACCTATCCAGCCATAATCCTACATGGGACTAACCTATCCCGCTGTAATCCCACACAGGTTTAGCCTATCCAGCAGTAATCCCACATGGGACTGGCCTCCCCAGCCGTAATCCCACACAGATTGCCGTATGCAGCAGTAATCCCACACTGGACTGCCTATGCAGCAGTAATCCCACACGGGACTGTCCTATCCAGCATTAATCCCATGCAAGACTCGTCTGTCCAGCAGTAATACCAGACAGGACTGGCCTATCCAGCAGTAATCCCACAGGGGACTGGTCTATCCAGCAGTAATCTCACATGGCACTGACCTATCCAGCAGTAATCTCACACTGGGCTGCACTATGCACCAGTAATCCGACGGCACTCACCCATCCATCCTACATGGGATTAACTTATATGCCAGTAATCCCACATGGGACGGATGTTATTGCCTGTACCAGATAATCTATTTCAGACATTATTGCCTGTACCACATCACCTATTCCAGACCTTATTGTTTGCTCTACATGTATGCTTTCAATACTGCTGCACCTTCGGCGGATGACCCCGCAAGGCGAGATGTTGGGGTTCTCAGAACGCCTGTTCTTAAATATTGGAGCAATAATTCCTCTAGACCAAATCTCTGGTATTTTGCCAGTATCCAAAATCTTATTAAATAATATAACATACAGACTTTTAAACATAGAAAATGTACATCTGATATATTTATTCAATATACTATCCACCCCAGCAGATTTCCCATTTTTAAAGTTATTTACTACCCGTTCTATTCCCTCTTCCGTTATAGCTGCATTAAGCACATCATTATCTTGGCTATCAACAACCATATCAATATTTCGCTCAATATCATCATCTTATCAAGAGAATCTGCAATATTCACACTTAAAATGTTTCACGAGACTTAATACTAGCTTTACAATCGTTGCTTTTCTTACCATTTAACAACTTCCATATGTCTTTCGAATTACATTGGTCGTGATCAGCAACATTTTTCACCAGCAACTCTTTATATTCCATTTCGGCTTTATTCAATATCCGTTTATAACTTCTCCCTGCTTCAATCATAATCAAGCGATTTCGGTCGGTTCTTTTTCTTCTGTATAAATTTCTCTCTATTAAAATGTTGGCGTGCACGCAGACATTCACTATTAAACCAATGCTTATCCCTGCGGTTCGAAATCTTTAAAGTATGATTTATCTTTTCTCCAAATGATTTAGCTGCAGCTGACGTAAACATATTAACAATTTCATTGCAAACATCAATATCCACTTGATTATGTTCTATTTGAACAATTATTGCTTCAATAGCCTCTGGATTAAACTCATCACAAAATTCTGACTCGTTTTCTTTGATAAATCTTGGATTTGGCTTGCTATGCTCATTATGACTAATGTTTGATTTATTCGCAGATATATTTGTTGATAAACACACTTCAATAGGGCAATGAATGTCTGAACATAAAGGGTCAAAATCATGCGCTTCAAATGAACACATATGAGACAGTACTTCAGCAGATGATAACACATAGTCAACAACAGCACGTTTCGTAGTGGTGTATTTTCCAATATTCTTGTCCTTGTCAATTCTCCCATTAGCTATAAATATTCCATGTGATTTACATAAGTAGTAGGTAGCGCGTAAATTGAGTAGATAGCCCTCAACTGCGCATGCGCGAGAACCTTTTTTGACGTCATTTGGGGCGGAGCGAGGGGGTTGGGGGCGTGGCCTATGAGTGCACTTGCACTGGGTTTTTCCAAAATTCACCTCATTTGCATATTTTCAAAATGGCGGCTTGTTTTTGTATGTGATGGGTGGTCGGTTTCAAAATGGTGGACAATTGCACTTGTCTCACCCCTCATTTGCATATTTTCAAAATGGCGGCTTGTTTTTGTATGTGAGGGGTGGTCGGTTTCAAAATGGTGGACAATTGCACTTGTTTCACCCCAGCTCTCATTTGCATATTTTCAAAATGGCGGCTTGTTTGTGTGTGTTATGGGTTTTCCCCAGCCCTCATTTGCATATGTTCAAGATGGCGGCTTGTTTGTGTATGTTAGGGGTGGTCGGTTTCAAGATGGCGGCTTGTTTGTGTGTGTAATGGGTTTTCCCCAGCCCTCATTTGCATATGTGTTTCAAGATGGTGGCTTGTTTGTGTGTGTTAGGGGTGGTCGGTTTCAAGATGGCGGCCAATTTCACTTTCCCGATCCCCAGCATTTCACTTTCCCGATCCCCAGCCCTCATTTGCATATGTGTTTCAAGATGGCGGCTTGTTTGTGTGTGTTAGGGGTGGTCGTTTTCAAGATGGCGGCTTGTTTGTGTGTGTTAGGGGTGGTCGTTTTCAAGATGGCGGCCTGTTGTCCGCTGAAAATATGCAAATGAGATGGAGTCCATTTTTAGGGAAAGGAGAGTATGCAATGCACTACTTACCTGACCAGCCTGCCTGTCTCCCTGCCTGCATCCCTGCCTTGCTTGCCTATCCGCTTGTATGAGACGAAAAGCATGAGACGTGGAGAAGATTTTCCCTTGGACCCAGCAGTACCTCCGGTTGAAGTCTTGCCTGAAGATGCGCGTGTCAGGGACATTTATCAACGTATCTTCCTACTTACGCCGAGAACATTTTTACAGATCAGGTCACTGCCTTCAAATTGAATGTGACATTTGGGTATATCTTACGGCACAAAAAGACGGACCAGCTGCGGTATCCCAGTAATAATTCGTATGTGTAAATTGACCAGCCATTCACCATCACGGATGCGATTTCTCTCGAGCCACTCATCGACCAACGCACCAGACACTGGAAATAACACCAAATTTTCCATCAGATTCACACCAAAAACGCGATCATTTATATCGTACATGTATGAGGCATATCCTTGCAGCAAATTTGTACGAATTCTAAGACAACATACCTCCGTTTTTCTGGTGAAACTTGCACAAAAGTTACGAACACGTTATGCGTCGAACACTCACGCATTCTGCAGCAGACAACTGTGTACGTCTCGTTGTTCATGGCAACGCAACAGCTGTTCGCTTAAGGGGTCGACTCCACTTACCGGCCTACGGCCAAATGCCCTGCATAGACAAATCTATATTATAATTACTCCTAAGAATGAATATGACTAAAAATGAATGACATTTAATAGTACAATTCCTACCCGTCACATATGTAAATATTTAATGCCATTTCGGCTGTCTGTGACTTTGCAATATTGTCGATGAAGCTGATCACCCAGTTGGTATAAATGAGTGGATTTCAATATCGGAACAGTGGACCTCGACATATAGAGTACGTGGTTCGGAAAGGAATCCTATCAATCTACTATTTAATTATTTATAGTTTGTTGTCGATGTTGATGATCTAATTGGTTCAATATCCTGTAGATTCCAATGTTATTCATACGTTATGACTTTTGTCTAATCCTTCACTCAATATTAAGCCGTCGTCTTTTAAAGAATTTTCTCGTCCATAATCCAAAGACAGCATTAGCACCAGACAATTTTAAGCTGTGGTGCCCATTTGGTCAAACATGGTGTTGGAAGAAAACGCTGTAAATGGTTAGCCAGAGGAAAGATAACATGATCTTCTAGTGCAAAACTGGCAAGGTTACCCTTGGATCAGACTAAAGATTTGACGCCAGCATTTCATCACCTTTGTACCAGATAACTTTAGAAATTTATATGTTGTAAATATGTACAGTAAATAAAAGCGCATGTGGTTCTTTAATAACGCACGTAATCTTACGTCAACCGGAAAGTGATCGTAAACCCTCAAGTAAAGTTTCCACAAATGAAAGACTATTGCGAACAGTGTCGGAAAATATTTATTGTAATTTTTTACGATTTTATTACACACAGTAAACTGCAAATAAAGCCTGGTATTCTATGGTGGTCTGTTGAAATCATATCTAAGTCCATATCTAGGTCCACTGCCTTAATACATATATTTCAAACTTTGTATGCACTTTCCAATGCTTGATTTAAGCTTAAGGTGTGTATACTTTGAGTTTCAACACAGACTCACTGTTCCAATGTGCAAGTTTCACCAAAATCTGGGGGATGGTAACTCATAAGTGTCAAGTCAATTTGAATCTTGCATTGGTTCGGAAAGGAATCCTATCAATCTACTATTTAATTATTTATAGTTTGTTGTCGATGTTGATGATCTAATTGGTTCAATATCCTGTAGATTCCAATGTTATTCATACGTTATGACTTTTGTCTAATCCTTTATTCAATATTAAGCCGTCGTCTTTTAAAGAATTTTCTCGTCCATAATCCAAAGACAGCATTAGCACCAGACAATTTTAAGCTGTGGTGCCCATTTGGTCAAACATGGTGTTGGAAGAAAACGCTGTAAATGGTTAGCCAGAGGAAAGATAACATGATCTTCTAGTGCAAAACTGGCAAGGTTACCCTTGGATCAGACTAAAGATTTGACGCCAGCATTTCATCACCTTTGTACCAGATAACTTTAGAAATTTATATGTTGTAAATATGTACAGTAAATAAAAGCGCATGTGGTTCTTTAATAACGCACGTAATCTTACGTCAACCGGAAAGTGATCGTAAACCCTCAAGTAAAGTTTCCATCAAATGAAAGACTATTGCGAACAGTGTCGGAAAATATTTATTGTAATTTTTACGATTTTATTACACAGAGTAAACTGCAAATAAAGCCTGGTATTCTATGGTGGTCTGTTGAAATCATATCTAAGTCCATATCTAGGTCCACTGCCTTAATACATATATTTCAAACTTTGTATGCACTTTCCAATGCTTGATTTAAGCTTAAGGTGTGTATACTTTGAGTTTCAACACAGACTCACTGTTCCAATGTGCAAGTTTCACCAAAATCTGGGGGATGGTAACTCATAAGTGTCAAGTCAATTTGAATCTTGCATTTCATTTCCCCGATTTTGGTTTAGCTCTCGGAGTATAGACCCTGATTTCAGGGATATTTATAGCATCTGTGACGTCATTGGTGACGTCATTAGTACAAGTTGTAGAGAAAGTGGGCATTTTTTAGCAGTGAAGGATGTTATTTGGTGTAGAGATGGGCTAATCACGGTTCGAATGGGTCGTGTGAGGTATCAATGTGAAGCTTGTGTGGGGTAGAGTCAGAATGGCGTGTTTTTAAATGCAAGTCGCGTCAATCTGCGCATGCGCAGTTGGTTGTATTAAGTAAAGTGGCCATTTCGGGGCAGTACATGAAGGTGTTTGGGGTAGAGATGGACCGCTATGGGTCCGAATAGGTCGTGGAAGGTGTCAAAGTGAAGCTTGTGTAGGTTAGAGTCAGAATGGTGTGTTTTTAAGAGCAAGTCGCGTTAATCTGCGCATGCGCAGTTGGTTGTAGTAAGTAAAGTGACCATTTTGGGGCAGTACATGAAGGTATTTGGGGTCGACATGGACCATCCGCGCTGCGAATGCGTCCTGGAAGGTGTCATCTTGTAGCTCTCGGGGTGTAGACCCCGATTTGAGGTCTGTTCACGTCACCTGTGACGTGATCGGTGACGTCATCAGTACGAGTAGTAAATAAAGTGGGTATTTTGGGGCAGTGAAAGGAAGGTATTTGGTGTAGAGATGGACCATCCTTGGTCCGAATGCGTCCTGGGAGGTGTCATTTTGTAGCTCTCAGGGTGTAGACCCCGATTTGGGGGCTGTTCACAGCATCTGTCACGTCATTGGTTACGTCATCAGTACGAGTAGTAGCGAAAGTGAGCATTTTGGGGCAGTGAAGGAAGGTATTTGGGGTAGAGATGGACCATCCTTGGTCCGAATGCGTCGTGTGGGGTGTCATCTTGTAGTTTTCGACGTGCAGACCTCGATTTGAGGTATGTTCGCGTCATCTGTGACGTCATTGGTGACGTCATCAGTAGGAGTAGTAGCGAAAGTGAGCATTTTGGGGCAGTGAAAGGAGGTATTTGGTGTAGAGATGGACCATCCGTGGTCCAAATGGACCGTGTGAGGTGTCATCTTGTAGCAACGCCCACCAACACCATTCTTAATGCTTCAACGCCCTGGTGAAATAGATCAGAAGCTCTGATATTCCATGGAATTGTCACTAATTCTTCGAAATGCAGTGATGCCCGTCAACGCTCGTCGTTACACCTTAACACTCTAACATAACGCCATGATATAGACCGGAGAGAGAACAACAACAGCAACAACAACAAGGATGACACACGAGAGAACAACAACAACAAGAAGTTTTTTTCATATAGTTTATTCTCCCCAATGTTACATCATACCCACGCTGGGGGAGCCGCGTTGGGTATATTTACAATTCAAGAAGATTCTTATCCAATCAGAGGCCACCATTTGCATGTTTCATATTCGTTCCTGTCCGTTAGATGTATTCTTGTCCAATCAGAAGTCTCCATTTCAGAAAGTGCCATCTGAACCGTTTATTCTAATCATCGTCGGGCAGGCCAGGATACCGTTGAGGCAACATATCCTCAGATACATGTTTGTGCATTCTGAGTATCTATCAGTGCATGGGTGAATACATTCACCCGATGGCAATATTCCGTAGTTTGGTCACGAAGAACGTAACATTGGTCACCCTCTCCACTGTCCACTTGGTGTTGGGGCGTTGTTGTTGGGCCCATTTCAAGGGATCCACGGTGTCCAGTGTCTCCAGCATCGTCTTTAGCGACACTCGGTTAATGATGGTAAACGGTTGGTCAAATACCCGGATGTTACTGCTCGGGTAAAAGTATCGGACTTGGTCTGTCTCCTTATGCCGCAGCACATAACCAAACGCCAGATTCAATTTGAAGGACGTAGCTTGGTCATTGAAGATGGCTTCCATGTAGCTGCGTAGACGGGCGAGGTCGGTCAGTCGGAAATTGTAGATATCTTGAATAGGGCGATGACGGTAGAAACAGTGCCGTATCATGGACCAGTGACGCCGATAAATGTCACTCACTGGCTGGGCGTTCTGTAAGAGATCGCTAGGAACATTTATGGGCTCGTCCAGAAAATGTTCGATGTTGTCAGGCGTATGACTCGAAACCGTAGCGGAGGGGTCCGGCTGGATATCCAGGCCCTCCTGGACCGTGGGTATAGGCAGGCTCTGCGTCATCGCATCACCAGTGGCGTTCGTCTCTCCGGGTTCATCTTCACTGGGTCTGACCTTCCGCGGCTCCTCTTTAGTGGAAAGTTGTCGCCCAAACCGTAGAGACGGGGCATGCCTCAAACGTTGGTGCCGTCTAAACCGACTGGGTCCGACTAACTGACCTACTCGTTTGAAGAGTCGACCACAATCATTACATAGTACTGTCGCACCCGCGTGGAGTACCCTCTCATGGCGCAGTAAATTATCCTTCCGATTGAATGACCGTGCGCAGATTATACAAGGATACCGGGCATCGTTGTGGGTGGAGGCCTCGTGGCGTCGTAACTTATCTAGACGAGTAAACATCTTCTGGCAAGTTGTGCAAGTGAACATCTTGGTGGTTGACAGATTGTCTGATGAAACGGCCAGGCCGCCTCCCTTTTATAGCACGCTAGCTGGTGATCTATTTTTAGCACACTCAATTCAACTATCCCCAAGTCGAGGGCCGAGCCGTGACATCTTCGGTAACCTCCGTGTCTCTTCGGTCACCTCCGTAACGTCAACGACCAACATGTAGACATATAGAGTATGTACGGCATGTTATGGTATTCATCAGTGCATGAGTGACGCATTCAGCCGATGGGGGTGGTCGGTCAGCTTGGTAACGAAAAACGTAACATTGGTCACACTCTCCACTGTCCACTTGGTGTTGGGGCGTTGTTGTTGGGTCCATTCCAAGGGATCCACGGTGTCCAGTTTCTCCAGCATCGTCTCTAGCGACGCCCGGTTAATGATGGTAAACGGTTGGTCAAATACCCGGATGTTACTGCTCGGGTAAAAATATCGGGCTTGGTCTGTGTCCTTATGCTGCAGCACATAGCCAAACGCCAGATTTAATTTGAAGGACGTAGCTTGGTCATTGAAGATGGCTTCCACGTAGTTGCGTAGTCGGGTGAGGTCAGTCAGTCGGAAATTGTAGACATCTTGAATAGGGCGATGACGGTAGAAACAGTGCCGGATCATGGGCCAATGGCGCCGATAAATGTCACTCACTGGATGGTCTTCGTGTGACAGATCGCTGGGAACATTTATGGGTTCGCCCACGAAGTGTACTTTACCCTCCACGTCGTACAAAATCTGGCCCAAGGTCTTGTCGTCGGAATTTGACTGTTGAATTAAGGCGACATCATCATCGTCCCTCGTGCGATGGGTGGGAGTTTCCCCTGTTTCGATATTGATGCCTACGGGCTCTTCTACCTGCAAACGTGGCTGCCGAACAGGGTGTCGTGTGCGTTGGTGTCGCAGCAACTGACTGGTCAGTTTGAAAAGCCGACCACATTCTTCGCATGGACGCTTGGGTACTTCATGGCGTGCACGTGTGTGGCGCTGTAAATGATCCGGGCGCTGAAACGACAGTGTACATATCGTACAGTTATACCGGGCGGTTCCTTCGTGCTTGGTAGCCTCATGGCGGCGCAAGTCGTGCAGACGAGTGAATGATTTCGAGCACGTAGTACAAGTGAACATCTTGGTGGTTGACAGAGTGTCTGATGAAACGGTCAGGCCGCTTCCCTTTTATAGCACGCTAGCTGAGGTCGGAAGTGACATTTGCATATGACCTCTGTGAGGTCACTTCCGCTTCCGTTCACGTGACCGGAAGTGACCTTTGGCCCCGGCGCGCGGTGTTACGGTCGATCTCCAAGGAGAGAGTACATGTAGAAAGAGGGATCGAACGCTTAAAAGATTTTAAAATATTGTCACATGTTATGCCACTGTCTCTTAAACCCCTAACAAACCAGATCCTGAGAGTATGTGCCATACTTACAAATTTCTATCCTCCACTTAATAGGCGATGAATATATTTTTCTAGATCGCTATTAGCAGCAAGCTTGATATACAAGTCTCCCATATACTGTGACACCTGTCTAAACCAACACCTGAAAAACTGACCGACTCCTACTTTGATTTTATTATCTTTGTGCTGTGATTTGTTTCATCTTAGATTTCTGAAACATGTGTGAAAAGATTTGATTGTAAACTGTCTCTTTGGTGTAGAAGGAATACACAATATACTATATGTATAAGGTAAAACCTGTATAACCCGACCATGATCTGGAGCAATGTTTTGTGTTGATTTTGACAGGGTTCTGGTTTACAAGGTTCCAATCAATGGTAAATGGCCCTTTTGTACCAAGACAAATTCTGATATATAAAGGTTGGTCGCTTTATTCAGGTGTCGGTTTATCCAGGCTTCATTGTACATGAATACCAGTACCTCTAGTCTCCCTTGTCACCCCCACCCAGGTATGCCAATTGTCGGGAAAGGGGACTGGAAAGGGCGCGGTCCACTCAGCCTGGCGATATGGCTTACCTGGGCGGGTTCTTGGCCCACTTGGGGGTGTGGTCGTCGGTAGGAGATGAGAATAGAGCCATCTCCGACAGACCATGCCCCCAGTGAGCCGACACTATGAAAATGGGGATCAGGGTTTTCAAACACAATCATTAATTTTATGGTCGGGGGTAGGTGAGGGATAAATTGATCGGTTGGTTGGCTGTGCCACTGATAAGTGCTTGTCAGTCATCGTCACAAATATGTAGTCTTGCTCCATCAAGGATTGAACAATTCACTTTGTGGTCAGAATCAAGTAGTTGTATTTAACTTTGTTGAACTCAAAGAAGTTCAGAACTTACTTATTTACATTGTTTTGTTGATTTCAAACAAGTGTGAATAATTATTGTATTTTGATCCTTTACAATCAGATCCAGCATAGTTTTCTTCATATATACTTCATTGTCACGATATACATCTCACTCCTGTGCCATATGTACTTGAAGTTGCAAACTTCAAAGAGAAATGATGAATTTTCAATCATTGTGATTAATATATACATTTATTTTGCGGGTCTCAATCAAGTTGTTGTGCATACATGTACATGTAGTTCCTTTTGTAAACTAGGTAACAATATTTTCATAAATGAATATTTTATTTGCACCAATACATGTTGATATATAAAATAGGAAATTGCCCTTGAAATCAATTTTGTGATACTCAATATTCATTTTACATTGTCAATGTGTGTTACTCTAAGTCTGTACATTTCCGTATGAATATGAATAGTGCTTCAGAAATCTGTACAGGTTTCATTGATATATATACATGTACATATGATATATTTTATTATCCCTGGATTACATGTAGATAGGGAATTTTCATTAATAAATTACACTGAATGACATGTATATATTTAACTAATTTATTATCTCAAATAACGTGTGATATTCATCTGTGATGTGCCCGATTACTGAAAAATACAGACTTGAATACAGTAATACATTTTGTGAAATTATTGGATGGGAGACAAGTGTGTGATTATCCTAAAGGTTAATGCAATACAAATTTCTGTGCAATACATTTACTGGTGTTTTGTTTATCTTTGAAGAGGTCACAGAGGGGCACTTCTGTTTGAATCTCTGAATATGGGGCACAAAACATGTATAGAGCAAGCCAGCTCACCAAATCATATATTGAAGAGTAGAAATATCACGCTTAGATGAAGGCGAGTACATGTTATACTCAACTTGATGGGTGAAGATGGGATACCATTACATCGATTTCACACAAAAATATGAAATTAACATGTATGATATAGAGTAGATGGAATGTACGCTTTATCAGCAAACAACAGCTGTGGGTGCTACTTAGTCAGCAGAGGGAATATTTTGGTTTTCCAAAAGTGATCAAGTTTCAGTTCCATCTCTAGATAGAAGGTGCGATCAAAAACAATCCTCTCTACATGAATTCCACTTTTCCTTGTGTAAAACACAGTCACACCAGCTCCGACCTGTGACCGCTAACTGTCCCTGAATTTGACAATACCATGGTGAACTCCTTGACAATACAGCGTCACCATTAACACATGCAAAATGGTATTTTGACTGGGATATTTCTTTAATGGTACAATCCTTGTACTTGTAGGTGCACTTAATTTCAAGCTGACCCATTCCACACTTTGTACATTCCACAAGCCCATCAGGTGTTCCTGCTAAATAGGGCTTGGCCCTGTGAATGAACAGACCACTGTCACTCACCCTATGACGTTTACATTTCGACTTGAATCTCTCTATATACAATTGTTTGGCCACAGGCTCATGCACTCTACCATATTTCAAAGCTGGAGCATCAATGTCTCTTGATGTTTTACCCAAAATGGTGTCAATTAGAGACTGTTCATGATCATGGTGTATAGCTTCATGGAAGAGGGAAGTGGTGATTCTGCCCTGTCGTTGACTATGCCAAACTTCACTTTTATGTTGTGGTCGTGTAATTTCTTCAATCTCTGCAACTGATTCCTCTGTCATGGTTTCTTTCATGTGTGAAATAAAACCATCAACAGCTATTCCATCAAATGATTGAAACATCTCTTTGAGGCTTGGAAGCAGTGTTGGAGCATCAGGGTTATCACCAGCTAATGTATGGAGAAATAGGGCAGATGGTAAATTTTCTTTGCACATCTTAAAAACCTTGGATCGAACATCCTCGGCATCTATATCAAGACTACATGGTGCATATTTCGGTGCAGAAGGAATGGCTTTGCGTTTCTGTCGTTCTGTGTTTATATCCAACACGGATGATGGCCGAGACTGCTTTCTTGGTTTATCCCATTTTTGAGCTGTATCTGTGCAGGTCTCGGAATGGCGATCCATATGACGCTGATGAAAATCGTTCAAGGCAAACAGTAGAGCCACAACATGCTTACATGAGCCATCACCACTGTAAAAAAATGAAGGAGTAAAATACATGATACAAAATTTGATACAAAGTATGCTATATCGCTATATCTTATACACTAGGCTATACC
>JAVTVY010019135.1:0-83577 GCA_036873755.1 Hanleya hanleyi
GAAAGTAGGTCAAGTAGAGTCAATATGCCGTTTATATACTACTAATCTGTGTGTAACTACGATGTCAGCAGTCGATCCTCGAGTTCAGATTTATGGGATTTTATCTGAAATCCAGGGATAATTTCCTGAAATTCAGGTATATCATCCATGAATTAAAGCTAAATTACCTGAATTTTAGGGGATTTTACGTACCTGGATGGGGTCGGAAACTTACTGATCAGGGTGATAAATTTGCCTGAATTTCAGGGAATATCCTCTCATTCGGGGATCTTTTTTCTGAAATTCAGGAATTTATCTCTGGATTTCAGGTAAAATCCTTGAAATTGAGTTGTGGATATGCAGCCTGATCTATTCAGGATTATTCCCTGAATATTTCTGAGAGTGTAGGTCTCCCTGAAAGTGTTTTCAACAAAATGGGGGAAAGGATGAGTTAGATAACGACACTTACACCTTTTGATACCCTGGAGTACAGTATGGAGCGTCGTCGGAAAATATTACTAACATCATGTTGATGCCATCAACTCGAAGTAGGGACAGGGGTAAAGATGACTTCTTGGGGTTGAATTAAGGTCACTTATATTCTTAGATTCTGTTTTCAGTAGTCATTTGAGTTGTAGCTTGTGGTTGATGCTTCATCTCGGGAGTGGGGTGGGAGTGGTTCAGGAGGAGTTAAACATCGCGAAAACAATTGTGTTGAATCCATTTTAGCACCAGAATTGTTCTGAAGATAACACAACTTGTGTTAAAATCAACACGAGTTGGTGTTGAAATCAACACGATTTTGTGTTGATAAATTGATTCCAAGACAAAGTAGTGTTGATTCCAACACAACCTGTTTCTGCTGAAGCCATATAATCACAAGATTGTAGTAGCCATTGTTATTCGTTTGACAGGCTATTATGCCATTATCACGCTCGAGTATGTAGCGTTTGACACGCTCTAATGGGCATGGGTTAATTTTTTATCATCGCTTGAATTTCTTTAACGTAGCCTTCGTCTTCACCATAACGACGTCATATACCCGGGACTCCCTGTCCCAGAACTTTCTTTAAGTGTTCTACCCCGTGACGTCGACCATTGCAAAATATGTACCAGTATAGGCCTATACTGTATATTTATCTGTTTGGATATACTCCGCGAACTTTATGCAGGTAAGAGTATCATTTTCGAAAGCAAAATATCTATATAACCTAACAATCTCTGCAAATGCCATTCCAATTCCCATGGAATCAGATTGTATTCCTTTTATACAATAGAGCAAAAGTTTCAAAATTTGACAAGGAACAAGTTGGGGGAGGGATGTTTATTCTGGGACAATTCCAAATCAACAAAGGATATGTGACGACAATATACGGGGGAAACTCCCTTGTGTGTGATAGTAATGACGCTGAATTTTTTTCCAATCCAAAACCTGCGAAATCAGATTTTTTTTTCAAGTTTACATACTGTAATATCAGCCTCGAAAAAATTGAGATGCTCTGTTACATAAAAAGGGAGATATGATTGATCAAAATGTGCCCCCTGTCCCGATATGGTATTTTTGAGGTATATACAGTGAGTATTTTCTCTTATAGCAAATATATGATAACTCAAACCAAAATAATTTTGACACACAGTAGGCCTATATTAGGAAGTTCGTTTATTGGAAACAACCACGAATGGTTTTAGTTTGAGGTGTCATATGTTTGCTACAAGAGAAAATCCTCCATAAAAAAGTTCCAAAGATGGGCACATTTTGATCAATCATATCTCCATTTTTGTGCAACTGAACATCTCAGTTTTTTTTATGGGGATATTTCAGTGTGTAATCTTCAAGATAAATGTTATTTCGTACGTTTTGGAGTGAAGAACAGATCGGCTTTATCATTACCGTCACACACAAAGAAGTTTTTCGTAGGTAACATATCCTTTGCCTCCACTGTCTATGGAGTTGTGAAGATATGGATTTGTGAAGATATTATGAAGAAAGGTTTCAACTCATCTTTAGTCCAGTCCATTTTCCTGCATTCGTTTTTCAAGAGGCTGCAAAAAAATGTGTGTAATAACAAAATCGCTCTTTCAAACCTTGAAGATTTCGTATCCAGCAGGAGAACACCGTTGTTCTCAATATTTTAAGGCTGTGAGTAAACTTATCAGAACAAAACGGTGGTAATTTTTCAGTTAAAAAACCCCATACTTTTAAACCACCATGCGAAACAAACCATGCGAAAAAAACCTAAAATTCAATGTAGTAAATCATTATACGATATAAACATTGGGTTGGCATAACTATGCCTATAATGTCTTAAACAAAAGCGATTTCTGTAATATCTCTAATACCTCCAGTAAAAAATACTTTCAGGACGTAAAGGAACAATTTAAAAGAAATTATGTTACATACTTCAATGAAAAGTTAAAAACATCAGAAAAACTGTTATACTACAAACACTTAAAGGATGCTAGTGGTTACAGAATGGCTGATTATCTGCTTATGCTGAACAACTCGCATTATAGACAGGCAGTGTGCAAATTGAGAATTTGTGCACATCGTTTGGAAATTGAGACTGGTCGATGCAGAAATAAAAATAACTATATAGACAGAAGCGACAGAATCTGTAGATTATGTAACATATCAGCGGAAGATGAATTTCATTTTATCATGAAATGCCCTAAACTAAAACGTCTCCGAAGCCTCTTATTGGAGAAACTGAAACGACCTTTATGACAGAACTAGAACAATTTTTGTTGATACTCGATTGCCCGAGTGCGATTGCACCACTCGTTGGACAGTTTTTGTACGAGATGTTGGAAGAGCGTCGACATCTCTTATCCACCTCACCCACTGCCACACAATAACATATTATTGTTCAATATTGTTAATTCATTGACTCGTTTGTATTTCATGTGCTCATACGTGAAATAAAATATCAGTATCAGTATCAGTATTTGAAATGTTACTTTGTCACAAAGTCCATTGCTGATTTTCATTTTATTTTTTGACCATGCACGGTTATCCAACCACGTGTTCTCATAAAACCGGTGAGATCTGCATGACACGTGAAATCAATAACATGTGCTTGCAGAAAGGTCAACACAACTTCATTCATGAAATTCTGAATCGATGAATTCCAAGACTTGCAACACTGACACAGTCTTGCTTTATTGAGAACAAAAGAGCGAAAAGCAAATGATTCATATTTCCCGATTGACAGTGAGATGAAAAAGTTATTCATGATATGAAAAGTGAAAATTATGTACTTAGTAGCTTAGCCTTTGTTCACTAAAAATTGGTAGATACATAATTGCGCATGCGCATAGAGGTTGACACGTGGTTACATACTGCCAATGAAAAGCGTCTGCTCGGTGTCACCGCCAAGCTCGTTTTGGGAGAAGAAATACCAAAACTCCTCTGTTTATGACGGCAAAGATCAAAGACTGATCTTGCATGAATGGTTGTGATGATGAGATCGTCACAACTTTGGGACGGTTTCAGATGAATCAGACCGTTTCCATAAGGAGGTGTTGGTCGCAAAATTAATAATTTTATTCTCGCTAAACTGGTTACGTTCCTTGAATGGACGCCATTTTGGCTGGGATTTTAAACCAGCAAAGGTAGCAAAGTCGGGGAATTTTGCCTTCAACGTTTAGCGATTCCATTTCTGAAGCAAATCAGCGCCTTCCCTAACAAGAGACAACTCATCTGGACTCGATCTACGTGAAATGGCGAACTCAAACACTGCGACATTAGCCAGCTTATGGAGTGACGATGGTAAATGATTTATTTACCCCCATCATCATCCTCGACCCCCGGCCAGCAGATCGCAGGAAAAATATTCTATATTTAGCCGGTGCACTCGAAGTTATTTTTAATGGGATGATCGAAAATTGTAAACTTTGGCATTGTTCCTTCATTAGACCATTGAAAATTATAGTTGTTGTTCATCTTGCACAACTTGTTTAGATTATTGCAGCGAATTATACAAGTAGGTCGTGTGGACCGACGACCGAGTCCAGTGTGTGTGATTGCATGTGTCCTTGCAAGATTGCGAGACCTTGATCACCAGATCATATGTTTTGATTGTTTTTGCCTTTATGCTGATCATTTTCCTCAGTGTGTCTGAAGTTTTAGATATGCGGAAATAGATAAATGACACTGTCACTGGCAGTCGGAGTGCATAGCATTAGTCACACAAACATCTAACTAATTTTAACATAGCGCATCATGCCTTATGCTATGCAGTGAAGCTATGCACCCACTGATCACAAGTGCACGGATTACACTGGCACTTGCTGCAATGTTACGCTCTCTGAAAATGTCCCACAATTCTTACCTGTCCGTGTAACATTTACAGCCCATAGTGATGCCCCGATGAGAAATCCAAACAAGATCTCCGCCTGTAAACTTTTCTGTCGAAGCCCCCCATTATAACGGCTGCCATGTCATTTTGAAGCCATGAATTCATCAATATGGGAAGGTCAGTTAGAACCCTGTTGAAAACTGCCATATAGAGCATTTTGTATATGCATGTTTCCCTAATTGCATATGCCTGTTACCATAGTTTTGATTAATGAAATGCAAGTGCCTTAGTAAGTAAACGATTTTTCGAGAGCATAACATCCAGTGTAATCTGCGTTTGCGACCAGTGGATGAATAGCTTAATGCATGACGTTGAGGACTTGCTACGCCATGTAAAAATCTTGGCTAGGAAACACCCACCCCACTCAAAACACTGTCATGGGTCAGGCTATTTGGTGGATTACCTCGGAGTCGCCATAAGTATCTTCCCCAGGGGGTGCGGCTTACTCTTATTTTCCATCCTGACATTGCCATGTACAGGCATGACAGGGGTGACGTTTGACTAACTCTCATCAGAAATGTCGCGAGAGAACCAAGATAAATCTATGTCCAAAATTGGAAACCAGGGGGTTGGCGTAGTGGGGGAAAACAGTTTTTCACACTTAACAAATTTTAATCCCCCACTAATGTACAGGGGTAGAACTCTCAGATTCAAATTGAAGTTTCGTGGGCAGAAAACACAACAGATTGATCGGAGGTCCACATCTGGGACAGTTTTCTATCTACAGTTCCAATGTTTTGAGAGTGGATACCCTAGGGATGGATGATGTTTTCATGTACCAAAATGGAAGTCGAGGTCGAAGGTCACTGCCCTAAATATCAGAAAATCATTGAACCATTGGTGTCCAGTCTGTATCTATGACAGTTTGCTATAAACTAGGTGGAGATTATGTCGTGTACCAAAATTGAGATTGAGGTCAGAGGTCACTATGGCATAAAAATCAGGAAATCATTTAATACTGCAATTTTTTTGTGAGTGAATTCGTATGGGGGAAAAGACGTTTCGTGTCTCAAAATTGAGGTCAAGGTCAAAGGTTACCAAAATAGGGAAATCACTAAAAGGCCCATTTTTTGTGCCACGGTTTACATCAGGCTAGACGATGTGCCCCATACCAAAAGTTGAGGTCGAAGGTCGATTTCACTGTGACCCCAAAATTGTTGAAAATCCTATTTTTTTGTGTCGGTAGATATTTTAGGGTTAGACGATGCGGCACCAAAATTATCCCAAATTTGTTGAAAAATCCTATTTTTTGTGTCTGTAGATATTTTAGGGTTAGACGATGTGGCACCAAAATTGAGGTCAAGGTCACTGTGACTCCAAAATCAGGAAATCATTATAAAAATCACAATTTTTTGTCAGTTGATACATTAGGGAGACAATGATTCACATCAAAACTGAGGTCACGGTCACTGTGACCCAAAAATCAGGAAATCATTGAAAATAGCAATTTTTGTGTTGGAGGATACATTAGGCGAGAGGGAGAATGTGAGCATCTAATGAAGCCAATTCTGGCTCTTGTTGAAAGTGGATACCCTAGGGGGAGACCATGTCGCATACCAAATGGAGGTTGAGGTCAAAGGTCATGCCTAAAAACCTTTAAATCATTGGTGTCCAGCCTATATCTGTCCACAGTTTTCTATCTATAGTTGCAATTTGTTGTGAGTGGTTACACTAGGTGGAGACGATATGTCCCGTACAAACATTAATATTGATGTCAAAGGTCAGTATGGCCTAATTATTAAGAATCATTCAAAACTGCTAAAATAAATTTGTGAGTGGATTCATTAGGGGGAAAAGATGATGTGTACCAAAATTGAGGTCAAGTGTCATTGTGACCTCGAAATAGGAAAACCATTAAAATTAAATTTTGTTTTCGTTTCAGTTAGGTGGAGATGATGCGTCACATATAAGATTGTGTTCAGCGTCAAATGTTAGAGGTCACTGTGACCCTAAATATTAAAAATTGCAATTTTCCTGTTAGTACATTTATTAGGAGATATGTCACATTGAAGCCAAACTTGGCTTTTGTTAACATGGTGTTAAGAGTTATTTAGTTGTCGAGGCGAGTTACGACTGACCTTTCCGCCGAGATGTGCCCTTTTTATTTTAAAAACATTGTTAAACACTGAGTAATACATGATTCTAGTTCAATAGTTAGAACAGAAACCATGTCATTCATCGTCAATGTGGGCATAATCTTCACTTCAGAACTTATTATTTCTGTTCCAGGTAGTGCAGTTCCTATAAGAATATTACATGCTACCACGCCAACTAAAGCACCCTCTGCTAATGGGTCGGAGCTCAAAGATGACATCATGAAATTTTATAAGGAGTCTGGTTTGGAACCAGTTGCGAAAGAAGTAAGTTATCCTGTCATTCCAGAGTTGTATTTAATTAGACTTGCCAGGGGTAGGTGGACTTGCATTATGTTGAACAGGGGTCGAAATTGCTGTCTATTTGCAGGACATGTCCGGCAGAAAATTGGAACTGTCCTGCAGTTTTTTAGTCCGTCTACATTTATATTTTAATTATGTGCCGGACAATTCTTGACAAATGTCTTGTGAGTATTTGGTGAACATTTCAACCTCTGGTTCAAGATTTCTTAGTGATGCTGATTCACCCTCGATACTACTTTTCTATCATCGGGACTCCTGGTGAACGGCTTCGACGAACATATATGAATCCATTGGTAACACCATGAACCATTCTTTTTCAACCAATCAAGTGGTTTTGCTTAGCTTTGCCCAAAGCAGTGGTCACAAGTCACCTTTGCTGATGTAAGACAATCAGACGGCACATTAACATCTCAACCAATCAAAAGCATCTGTTTCCCAAACTGCTCCATATATGGAGGCGGAAATGAAGGTCCGCTGGTATCATGAATATGTAATGTTTTTGGGGAATGGTCTGCACTGTTAGCATACGTGTGAGTTTCACTAGCTGAACCAGAGCACGGCATTGATTTATTAGAGTTCTCGGATGCCCATGCCCCTATTATGAGCCGTGAGATGGATTCCGAAAACCCAGTAGCGAGTTATGTCCCTAATTTGCTGTCCATACGAGATCTTCACTTCTATTTTATGATTTGGGAAAGAGTAGACCTACATGTGCACACAGTGTGTAAGCCTGTCCGCCTGTGATATATTTATGACGATGAAACTGTACGTCTTCCTGACGCAATCGTTGATGACACACAAAAACAATTGTCATCTTGGCAACATTTCAAGGCGATAGGAAGACAAGCACAAGAGACCATCATGTGTTGGCGACAATTCTTGATCATAACTGAATAATCAAGGTAATGGGAATAAATTCAGGCAAAAACAGCTATTATAGTGTCGCATGCTTTCACTCTAGCGATAGTGAGGTAAGAAAATATAACAAATTTTGTGAAAGGATGGAATATTTCTCCATATACTATCACTTTTATAAGTACATAAAAGACATATATTTATTCATGTATTAGTTCTCATTATTAATATGTAGAAATAAGCGTGTAATTTTCTTCCACGTTCTCAGCAGAGGTCGAAATGCAAAGCGCACTCATAACTGCTACTGTGCCCCTTTTCGATGTGACACAGTGCGCCTTTGTGAAGAGGTAGAAAATCGCGCTGTACGACTTTTCGACGTGCTACCCAATTTTCCATGCATAATATGGATGTTATTTGTGCACATATCACTCTCCTTCTGAAATATGAATCGTCCAACAAAGGAAAGACAGAAGTGTCAACATCGATGCTCCTTTCAGGGCATAGATGATTGCCCAAAAATTGCATGTCACGATGCAAGACAACAATTTCTCTTGCATTTTACACTCATTCTCCTTCTTTTTCCTGGCTAAAAGCAGGTATACACTATGGAGAAGATAACTAATTTGGATCTCCTCTACAGGTGCAATTATTGTGATTTCAGTTTGCCAGTGCCTTACATCACAACGAAACTCAATCATCTAATGTTTGGAACTGGCTACGACTTCCATGCATAACATGCAGATTTCATTGATCTAAACTTGGATTTTAGATGAAGTCAACGCATCCAGTCGGCATTTAAAATACGAAAACCTGTATACAAATTGCCTGTATAACTTGAGCAAGTACGTCGACACCCTAAGTTGTAATCGAGAAAACCACTGGAATGACAAGTACGGTACATTCCGAACTTGAAATTTAAGATAGAAGGCAATTTATACCCGAAAATGTATGCTTTCACAATCCAAATTAAACATTTTACAAAGGTGAAAATTCAAGATCCAAAATTGTGCCAATATATCGAGATTGGCACGAGGTACGGCAATTTCCGAATTTGCTTCTGCAAGATATGAAAAAAATGTACCAATAAATATGAATCATGTAATTAAATTTTCATCCGGCGATACCGAAATTGAGAGAACACATTCCGTTCTGCACAACATATAAAAAAAAAAAATTAAATTACCTGTGGATGCAGTTTTTTACATGCACGAAGAAATTACGAAATATAACATTTTCGCCAATACCGGCATATAGAAATATTGAGATTGGCAAGAAATACGGTACAGCATATCCTGAACCTGGTGTTGCAGGATATTAAACAAAAATGTAAATTTATACATGTTTTAATAGGTAGAATTTGCGAGGACGCCCAAAATAAATATGCATTCATCAAGAGATGAAAATACATATACCCGTAAATTTAAACCTTCGATATTACTATGGCGTACCACCCAAAGGATGTGATTGGAGCTGGGAACATATGAAAAATATGACCTATGGAAAAAAATAGATTTTGATACAAATGTATACTCCAAGCCAGCGAGTATCGTGATTTTCAGATAAGGCCGTGAATTGGTGTATACTTTCGTGCAATTCGAAAACGTTGGACCGAACAGAAAACATATTAAGAGTGCAAAGTCCTACCCATGCAGGATTAGTGTTATGCTTTGCCTCAATAGATTGATCAAGTTCCAAGAGATTGTTCAAGTATGTAGCTGCGGACCGGGGCAAGTTCTGTTATGTTCGAATGTAAAATGAATATATTTACAAAGAGAATTAGACGTCTTCACTTAAAATCAGCGATTTTGCAGTAATACTTCAGGGTCCTGTCCTTCGAGAACCGTGATACTCCATGTCTTGGAATTATTCTGTGTATAACAAAATGTGGATCTTTATGCCAGTCAAAATGTTTCTTTAATAGGTAATATTTAATTTTTGGGAAGGATTATTTTTGGAACCTCAAACTGGGGACGATTTCTGGCTCGAATGTACTGCGTCCTTAACGTCAATATTTCGTACATACTGAGACGTTGGCAAGGAATACAATTTGTAAAAAAAAAAAATACTATACCGGCCGGGTACAGTCTGCATGATAATTTTTGAATCACTTCTGTGTTCCTTTTGTAAGCACTGTAGTTTTGGTATATTCAGAATTTGCAATGATATAAAAAAAAACATAATCCAAATCTCAAAAGCAAAGCAACTTGTCAGCCAAGATGTTGTATTTTACATTATTGCGGACATAGATGATCTCCACTGGAACATTTTGAGACACTTGGTGTACCTACACACTTAAAACTAAAGTGTTGAAACTTATTCGTAAAGTGTTGAAATAACCCTTTAAGTGTGTCCACAGGGACTGCTCTTTAAGTGTTGTCCCTGTCGACACATTTAAAGTATAGCAAGCCAAAGTGTTTTTTATTCCGAATTTCCGATATCGGAAATTGAATTCCCGATATCGGAAATTCTAATTTTCGATATCAGAAATAGAATTTCCGATATCGGGAATTCAATTTCCGATATTGGAAATAGAATTTCCCATATCAGAAATTGTCACTGACTTTCCGATATCGAAAATGAAAGCTCTGGAAGCTTTACGAAAACTAGAATTGCAATTTCCGATATCGGAAATTCAGTGACAATTTCCGATATCGGTACGATTCCGTACGATGGTTCAGTATGTACGTCCCTGTGCCGCTGGAGGTTGAATAGAACCTCCATTTGGTAAAAAAAAGTTACATCTATGGCAGTGAAATACATGTATGTTAGCAGGCTTAGATCTAGGGTCCCACAGCGTCCTTAAAAAGGACACTGGTATGAAATCAAATGACTGATTTTTGCATAAAATCAAATGATTTTATTTCAGAATACATACTTGAAACAGCCAAAAAGTGAAGTGAAATGTAAACTGACATTAACTGTTGCAAGAATACACCCAAATCCCAATGTACAAATTTGTCATCATATGTATGGCAAATTATGGACTTTCTGACTTCTTGCAAGACATTTGAAATTGCATTTTTTCAAATACGGGCAGTGTTATTTCAAATAAGGACTCTGGTTAAAATATCTGGATCTAACCCTGGTTAGGCTTTGCGAGCTTTGCGGATTTCCTCGTGGATCTTCCGCGGACTGGTTGTGGGCCTACGAATATTTCTTGGAATGATTCTTCCTCTGGTATTCTTAAAACAATTTAAAAACTAAAAGACATAGAAAATGAAACGGATCATGGTGCCGTGGTGTGGGTTCTGAGATAGGAAACCCACTGGAATAATTAAGTCATCATTCGGCCCTACACATGAACACTAGTATCAGTGCCGATTAGACATTGCTATAGTATATGTGCACAGTAATTGCACTTCGCTTTTTACTATGCACGCCAAAAATGCGCACAGGAACTCATCAAAAACTCGCACAGTCGAAGAAATCCCCTCGACAAAAATACGGACAGTCTCATTTCAGGACATGAACATTTGTTCCTAAATATTCACCTCTTAATACTTATATTTATCTCCTCTATACCAGTCATATTTGATTAACTACCATTCTAGTTTTTTATACGCCCGTCAAATTTGACGGGACGTATTATGGTATGGCGTCGTCCGTACGTCCGTCCGTCCGTCCGTCCGTCCGTCCGTTAACTTTTTCTCGTCAACGCAACTCGTCCTAGAGTTTTCAGTGGATTCTTTTGATATTTGGTCCACGTGATCGGTACCATGTGTAGATGTGCATGAACATTTTTCGGCCCGATTCGACGTTTTCTTGAGTTACTCTCCCCTTGATTTTGGTCTGAAATCCTTGTATTTGGCACCTACTGTCTTCGTCAACGCAACTCGTCCCAGAGTTTTCAATGGATTCTTCTGAAATTTGGTACACATGATCAGCACCATGTGTAAATGTGCGCGAACTTTTTTCGGCCCGATTCGACATTTTCTTGAGTTACTCCCCTTGATTTTGGTCTGAAATCCTTGTATTTTGCACCTACTGTCTTCGTCAACGCAACTCATACCAGAGTTTTCAATGGATTCTTCTGAAATTTGGTACACATGATCGGCACCATGTGTAAATGTGCGCGAACTTTTTTCGGCCTGATTCAACGTTTTCTTGAGTTGCTCCCCTTGATTTTGGTCTGAAATCCTTGTATTTTGCACCTACTGTCTTCGTCAACGCAACTCGTCCCAGAGTTTTCAATGGATTCTTCTGAAATTTGGTACACATGATCGGTACCATGTGTAGATGTGCATGAACTTTTTTCGGTCCGATTCGATGTTTTCTTGAGTTACTCCCCTTGATTTTGGTCTGAAATCCTTGTATTTGGCATCTACTGTCTTCATCAACGCAACTCGTCCCAGAGTTTTCAATGGATTCTTCTGAAATTCGGTACACATGATCGGTGTCATGTTTTTTCGACCCGATTCAACATTTTCTTGAGTTACTCCCCTTGATTTTAGTCTGAAATCCTTGTATTTAGCACCTACTCAGCTACTGTCTTCGTCGTGAATGCAACTCGTCCCAGAGTTTTCAAATGGATTCTTCCGAAATTTGGTACACATGATCAGTATCATGTGTAGATGCGCATGAACTTTTTTCGAACCAATTCGACTTTTTCTTGAGTTAGCCCTCTTGATTTTAGCCTGGAATCCTTTTATTTGGCACCTACAGTCCTGAACGAAACTCATCCGAGGGGTTTCATTGCATTCTTTTGAAATTAGGTACACATGATTGGTGCCAAGTGCACATGTGCACACACTTTTTTCAAGTTGAAAAGTTACTCCCCATGATTTTGGTCTGAAATCTTTTATTTGCCACCTACTGTCCTCGTGAACACAACTCGTCTCAGAGTTTTCTATGGATTCTTTGAAATTTGGTACATATGATCGGTACCATGTGTACATTGTAGATGTGCACAAACTGTTTTTGAGCTGATTTGATGTTTTCTTCAGATACTCCTCTTGATTTTAGTCTGAAATACTTGGCACCTACATGTACTGCTAGTTTGGCCCATCAGGCTGATGAGCTTACTTTTGCAGCTTATAGTAACACAAATCTTGTTTTAAAGTTACTGATGCATACCCCCCCCCCCCCCCTCTCCCCGATCTGACTTCCAAACCTGCCTACACCACTTATACAACAATGATGGCTCACACATGTACAGTATTATGACAAATGCAACAATACGAACAACATACAGTCCAGGAAGGTTCATTTGTATGGTTAACCTTTGTCTATAACAACATTCAGGAGATAAAAATGTTGTTTATCGACTGTATTTTTTACGGGCGTATTTTGGGTTCAATTGAACTCTTGTTATAATATACAGACCAAAATGTGAAATCCTATACCACAAGAACAATCAACTTCTTAAGTGTAAAATTCGACAGAGTTTTGATAAATTTCTAACATGAACACGATTATGATGAAAACGAGATGATCTATGCAGTTGAATTTGACACCGGATCTGCCAAAATAAATCTAGAACATTATATCATTCAGTTTCTTCCATAAAGTGACGTGTAACACGCAGAAAATTGTAAAATGCTCAACCTCCATCTCAGCACACGTGTCGACTCGGTGCGATCACGTCAAAAATGGGCACAGATGGCTCGTCATAAATAAATCCCAGCCGGACAGGGTTATACACTGTGTGTGCAACAGTAAGTTGGAATCTAAGCGAGAACAAAGAGGCACGGCACTGATTGGGTAATATACTCGACTAGGACGATGGGTCAGCAAAACGACACTGGTTGCCCTTGACAGGCTAGAGAGAACCACCTCTCTAAAATGGAGGTAAAAAGGGTCGTTTTTGTCCAATAAATTCAAGAATATATTGAACAAAGAGACATCCGCCATAGGTGCCCATGGACATCCGCATCACATGGTATTGAAAGAAAACAAATTGTCTATCTAATTTGCATAAGAATAGACATGTTTTGTTCTCTATTGCCAAGTAGACTACAATACATATATGTACACTTTCATTGGAAAACCACTATTACGACATGTAGCAATATATAAGGTAATTCGCCTGAAGATTTTGGAATAAGTCGAACTTATTAAGCAATACCGACATTTTTTACCTGCATTTTAGAGAGGTAGTTTTCAGACTTGCACACTGGGGTTAAAGGTGAAATGCAAAGGTTTTTAAATTCTCCGTTTTACATTTAATATAGGTTGAATAATGATAGAAAGACCAGTATATCTAATTTACTTGGATTAATTTGAATTATCTGGTGTGCTAGAATCTTTTTGAAAGCTGGTACGCCTAACCCAGCTGAATTCAGATTTGCAAAACGTCATCGCTTATCTTTCCTTGATCGTGACGTCACATCAGACCAGCAGTCCGGAGACTGAACGTTACAAGTATTGACGTCCGGCCTTGTGGTCTGATGTGACGTCACAAACCAGCGTCAAACAAGGGCAGATAAGCGATGCGGATTTCAATTCTAAAATCGACCGGGCTTGAGATACCAACTTCGAAGCACTTTTCGAAAGCTACCAGGAGACAAAATACTGCAAATAAAACCAAATGAAGTAAATCGGTTGATATTTCCATCGTTAGCTAGCCCATGAAGAGTATAAAAAGGAAAATACGAAAACCTTTGCATTTCACCTTTAAATTTTCCAACTCTTGCCTGCCGAGATGTGGAATTTGCCTGTCCAGTGGACAGGTCAACAGGTATCGGACTTTACTAACACCATGGGGACAACAGTATTTCAGATTGTCATTGATGACCTACATTCTATGATTAGGTATGGGGACAACCCTATTTCAAATTGTCACTGATGACCTACATTCTGTGTTTATGTATGGGGACAACCCTGTTTCAGAGTAAGTCACTGATGATCTATATTCCAGTTTATGGTATGGAGATCATCCTACTGCAGATTAATCCACTGATGACCAACATTCTAGGTTATGATATGGGGATAACCCTATTCAGATTAACACATTGATGACCCAGATTTAGATATGTGGACATCACGACTTCAGATTAAGCCATTGATGTCATGAGTTTTGTAGCATGAGTTTTGTACCATGTCTGTTGCTGCGATCAGAAGATTAATTTCCTCAACATGATGGCTGTACATGAATAATCACACATGTCCAGCTAATCATAGCGTAGTTAGTTCTATATCGTCGCTATATGACCGATATACTGCTAAACGTGACGTTGAAACTCTTTGACTCGCTCACTGATGCAGGGCATGAATTTTTTTTCTCGGTGTACCTGTCACATGTGACAAATAAGGTTTGTCGGTTTGTCTCTACCTGTCTCATCAAAAATTATCTGTACACCAATTTTGTCTAAATTTGTATATAAGCTGATCGATTTATGTTTACCCTGTTCAAAACATTTAGTTTGAGTAATTCATTAGTTCTGTTAATTTATAGGCAAATGATAAATTATTACTCTCACTAGGCAAATGATAAATAATTAAACCTATGACGAAAAAATAAATATATAAATAAAAAATCTAGCTTTTAGGCCATCCTTAAAAATAAGTTTGTTGCACGTAACCCGACCGTGTGTCCAAAAATCCGCCGACTGGAAACTTTTTTTCGCCGATTTTCATACAGGTCCTCTTTTTATTTTATTTGGAACTAGCAAAGTTATCTCCCCTATCTTCTCTCGCGGGTAAACGCATGTAAAATGTTCGCCAAGCAAGAGCAAGCCGCTCCAGGAAGTATTTCACTCTCCAGTAGTCGGCGATGTGAGCTTATATCATACTTTCTGAAGGCATATATTCCATGGCCCAGTCCGTAGGGGAATGCAGTTTTCGGCGATCATGTGTATATGGCGGGAATTTCTCTCTTCTGTTTTGTGTTTGCGTTTGATGGAGAGACGAGAGCACACCAACACAGCGAGAGGCAACAGCAACACAGAATGGGGAAAATATTTCAAAACAGTTGGT
Source organism: Hanleya hanleyi (assembly GCA_036873755.1). NCBI lineage: Eukaryota > Metazoa > Mollusca > Polyplacophora > Lepidopleurida > Hanleyidae > Hanleya > Hanleya hanleyi. Next base: position 15,503 of record JAVTVY010019135.1, read on the forward strand.
TATTAAAACCTGTCCTAAAGAGCTCTGTCGCGAATCGACGTGGAACTTGGAGTTTAGGACGGTCTGTCACCACCTCGTGGGTCTGTACACCGACAGCTTCTGAGTCTGACGATGGTTGGATTTCTACTTTTCTCCGAGGAGATTTTTTAGTGCGACGAATTGCAGACAGTTGGTGTTAATTTTGCTAACTCTTCCACTGAAAATCACCGTGAGAAGAAACCAAAACTACTTTAATAAATTCTAATCAGCAATGATCGCCGCCAGGTCATAATTTCTTCGCTTGTAAACAAGCGGTAGTCTCCTGCACAGGCTATTCCTAGCATGGGATTGTGTAATATTTGCCACGTGCGCGGGAGAGCTGACAAAAATTGCAGAAACTGCGGAAAATCTTCCTTGAAGCCGTGGACAAAGTTTTCTAGGAAAGGTAGATGATTTACACATCATCACACTGAGCCTGTAGTCGGTATGATGTCAATACTCTTGGACAATATTGAACTGTGACTCGTTTGATCATTCGCCATTCATTCTTCTCGTTGGGGAAACTGTCGTTGGAGGATAATGTCAATCACTTGAATACTATCGGATGATGATTTTAGAGAACATTCACGGACACTGCTCTTCCCGCATATACTATGCAATGATGATTGGTTGCCAAATTTTATATGCAGAACTGTGGCTCTGATATGATCTTTGAGAATAAGATCGAGTCCTCTTTGTTTATTTTAAATCATAAAATTTAAATTGAAGTAGAATATTTTATTTTCACTAATTTCGAAAATAAATTATGGACTTATTTAATCAGAAATATAATATGATAGGTTGAACAAAACAAAATCACTTCCCTAAGGAAATTTGTCATAGCGATTTTTATCTCTCGTATCAGCCCTCCTCGGTTAATTTAAGTAACCTTTTTATAGCTCACCATGTTTTTACAAAAGACGAGGATTGGGATAGTGCAGGGAGCTCCAGCAGTGTTGACAAATTAGGCCCCGTCCGCTTAATCTTGACGTTCCGATGTCGGCATCCAATATGCTAGTCAGAATTCCACCTCGGACTAAATTCCACGTAAAGCTTCCATCACAGGTTAGAAACTTACTATTTGCCTGATTCTTGTCGGTAAATTAAATTACGATGTATTTCTATTCCGAATAAAGGGAGTACTTAAAACCATACCACACATTTGTGAAGGGGGCAGGCGGTAATGGTGTTATGTGATTAATTTTGAGGTAATTCTGTCAACTCCAAATGGTAATGAACAAACTTCTGTAAGCTTATAACACAGAGCATTTTTTTTTCTTTTTAGCAAAAGTGTGTATATGGTATATGTAAATTATTATTTTTGGACCAGCTAGTCACTATTCATTGTAAAGAATGTGTCCAGGGATGTCAAGTATTTTTCAAATGACCTTGGTATCTGGACAAAATCACATTATTAACCTCTTCCACCCTCCCCGAAAGGAAAAGCTTACCTCAACCAAAAAACAACAAAAACAAATACCTACCTACTAACCCAACTTCCTGAGGTAGGGTCGGGTTACAGCCAACAAACATATTTTTAAGGATGGCCTTATCAGGCACGATGACAGAAGCACAGATATGTAAGTTAGTAGTATTTTATATTCACGCGATCTGAAAAGGTTCTGGGATCGTGAGCCTAGTCCATGATTGATAATCATGACACATCACGTTGTCTGGTTACAGTGTCGCCCTTGTCAAGCTAGTCTCTAGACCAACTTGTAATGTTTGTAAAATAAACTAATTGGTATGATAACACTGGAATTCTTTGGCGGTAGACAACGAATGGAATTTGTTTCAGTTGCTCGTAGCACATTTTCTATTTTCCATCGCCATCTTTTCTGCAACAATGCTTGTAGTTTGACAGGCATCCATCGAGAATCTTCTTCTACTTGTTTGTCTAACATATGAAGGAGGGTTCCCAGTCTGTTGACCTAGTTTGATCTGATGAATATTTGTTATTTACAATGTACCTTGGAAGTTCGGTCTGCCGATCTCCAATGGTCTCTCCAACACTGTGAGCAGATATGGAGTGTTGATCGATACTTCAATGCTTGCCGAAGTATAATGAAGCTAAATTTATTTTCAGCTCTGAAGCATGGCATGCTTTCAGCAAAAGTTTTGACATCGCCTAACAACAACAACAGTTTTTCCTTCCTTTGGGAATTGAGTTTTTGTAGTTTTGAGTTTTTTTTCCGTCAGTTTTCTGTTTTGGTATATTCTACAAATCCCGGAGATGATTCACCCGTTGCTTAGAATTTATTCCTTCCTGTCAGTGGCAAATTCTACGTGTTCGCGACAGGTGGACATGTGAACTTTTCGTGCCCTGTTATCAACCTCGCCACCAGGGGTCGCTCTTCGCTGGACAATTGGCCGCTTCGATGAACCCCTGGGACGACGCTCACTGAAAATTGGTCCCATAATACATTGAAAAATTCTTTCACGTGGCCCCTTCCGGTTCCATTGGAACATATCCTATTCTTTATAAAACGTCAGTCATGAGTCATTTTCATGGCCAGTGTTATAACGTCATGACGTCAGAATAAAAAATGTTTCGCAAGAATGCATAAAGAGTTCTGGTAGGCTACGTCATCTTGCAGACGCGCTCGTAACATCCATGACGTCGGGACGTTGGCTTGATCCCCACAGATACGCTCTCGTTATGTTCTGAATTCTAGGGTTTTGTGTGCTAGCCAATGACCGATCGTACTGCTGAGCACCGTCCCAGAGCCTAGTAGGGAGGACAGGACCGGATAGGTCTGGTTTCGAGATTGCCCTGTTATGACCTAAATTGATCATGGTATAGGGACAGCCCTATTTCAGGGCAAGTCACTGATGACCTACATTCTATTTTTAGGTATGGGGCTAACCCTATTCAAAGAGGTCATTGATGGGCTACATTCTAGTTTAGGTATGGAGAAAACCCTACTTCAGTTTAAGCCACTGATGAAACCTACATTCTAGGTTATGGTATGGGTTTAACCCTATTTAAAGGAATAGACAACATTTGGCAAACGTAAACTGCGACTGAAAGAACAATCCAAACAGTGCCCAAAAATATTTTTTTCCTATTTTTGAGATTCTTTCTAACGGAGAAAAATACTCCCAAACATTGGGAAAATAACCAGATGTGTTGAATGAAGGGAGCCGCCATCTTTATGGTTTAACCAATGAGCGGCCGAGTGATGTTCACGTGACAACTAGCTCATGACGTCAATGGGCCAGAGAGCAAACATGGCAGCAAGTGATTTTCAACTTTTTCCAAGTATCCGACGCCTTGCATTTCCTGGAGTTTTAACCTGACTGATGACAATGGCTGGCTGGGCGAAACCATGCTTTCATCTACGCTGCTTGGGGGCAGTGTCGAGGGATACAAGAAGTGTCAGGCGTGTTCGAGCCCATTGAAGACGATCTACCGTAGAAATCGGTCGAGGATGTACAATGTATATACCGTAGAAGCCGGCCGGGTCGCGGATTTCGTTTAGTCGGCTCTGTTGTGAGATGTCCTGTTAGGAAACGATCAGACGAGCACATGTGCAAGTGCTGACATTAGCTGACAAGGATTTATTCCATAAACTTTCTCAGGTAAATTTTCTCGCACGCTAGATATTTGGGTGGGTGTTTAACGGCCGTGTCATGCTGAACAGTTTCTTTCGGTAACAGTTGAACGGTGAGAAAAATCTCCGGACAATCTTTTCCCGGAGAAATGAGCCTCTAGCTAAGGCAGATTTAGTTTCGTTTTCTGGCTGAGTGCCGGTCTTTGTTGAGGCTCGATTCTTTGAATTGGTAACACAGAAATCAGAATTATTCCCAATTTCGGTTACATTAAACAATCTCAGTGAGTTACTGCCGAATTATGTTGACGCATGTTGGCGTATAGTGATCAGCTGAAAAGTATTAGCCTATAACGAAAGCATATTTTATCAGACAACTCGATGCTGTGTTTTTTTGACACTTAGACAGTCTAGACGACAGATCAACCCCGATTTCTCAACAAGGATAAGATCATTGTTATTGTACAAACATTAGCCAGTATTTACAGGGTACAGAATACAAGAATGTATCCACACCTGCTGGCCTATTGGGCTGCGATTATTCCAGTGCATGGCAAACTGTGTTTCCTCCCAGTTCACTGCAGTGTTCTGCGGCCCAGTGACGTCACTAAACTTGCCGTAATGGCGGCGCCCTTACAAGCCACAGAATTTATCATTGACGGCTTCTTATTCGGTTGGAAAAAATTGCAAAATTGAAATAAAAATCGTTTTGGACACTCCTGGAATTGTTCTTTCATTTGCAATATACGCTTATCAAAGGTTGTCTATTCCTTTAAAGTAAGTCACTGATCATGACCTAGATTCCAGGTTTAGATATAAAATTAACCCTATTCAGAGTAAGTCACTGATGACCTACATTCTAGGTTATGGTATGGGTTTAACCCTATTCAAAGTAAGTCACTGATCCTGACCTAGATTCCAGGTTTAGATATGAAGATAACCCTATTGAGAGTAATCACTGATCATGACCCAGATTCCAAATTTAGATAATAAGATTACCCTAAAAGCCGGCTGCCGGTGGTTTGCATACGTGTACTCGCTCCCGGACCGCCTTCTGTAAATCCGGTGCTGAGGTAGACACCAAGACAGAATTCTACAAAAGTTACATGGAATTAGCTTGTTACCTGTTACTCAACGCGGTCGGGAAACGTTGGAAGCTATTCGCAGCCTGAAAACGTCTAGATTTTAATTTGGGCCCGCGTGTTATGACATTTTGCAGTGCCGTAGAACGACTCTTTTTTTTTTGCGACTATCGATTACGACATCAAGACTCTCTTCGTTGCGGTAGTGTGCGACCAGAGTTGTCTCCCTTCTAGTTGTTTGCTTGCAAAACTGAATGGATATGGAATCCTCCGATCTCTGGGAGAGTAACTACATTGTGTTGAGCAGTCGTTTGACAACATGTGCTTCGACACCCCAGCGTTGAGCTGTCGGATGTTTTTTGTTTGTATTTACAGTTGGGATGGTGGCTCCGTACGAATTATGAAGCGCAGACAGCTTAGTTTGTCAGAGGCTTTCTCTTTGAGTAAGAGACCAAGCGTCAATACGACAGAGGCTTTCTCTTTGAGTAAGAGACCAAGCGTCAATACGACAGGAAACTATCAATTTTTAAGTGCATGACGAGAAGTCCGAAATGTTCTGGACGCAGTAATAATCCATTCATCTTTTCACATGACATACTTTCATTGGATTTAAGCACGAATTGGGGGGGGGGATGAATTAATTTAGTAATCAAAACGGGGAAGGGGAGAGAGGATTAAAAAGTTAAGAATTTTAGTAATAAAAACATAGCTGGGTTGAGAATAATCTGTGGAAAGTGGTGAGAGAAATGACATTGTCGGTCACTCCCACCAATATTTTTTATGCTGATGGTCACCTGCCAGTCGGCTAACTGTGAGCTAGGTGGGGTCTTGTGCACTTGCAAAATTTCTGATTTCGCCTGCTGTGCAGTGAACATCTTAAATTTATATATTCTGAAATGAGCAGTTTCCACCAAAAAACTTATTTTACAATAAGCCCTATAATAATTGAATCACAGATTTGCATTTTCGCACTAGAAGTAGTTACTTCTTTGTGGTTGGCTGCACAAGCAGTGTAGCCTGCACTAGTCATTTTGATGATACTTTAAGATACAGATCTTGAACATCATGGGCAAGACAGTTATTAATCAAATACAGTTTGATCAATGAGGAAACAACTTGTGTGAGTAGTGAATACAGAAGTTTATTCCATTTCAAAATGTCTTGTTTTGTTTCCCTTTAATAATACCTTAAAATGTATTTCCAAGCACAAGTCAAGGAGTCCAGGGAGGTCTCCAGCATCTGGGGGACAAAAGCTGTTGTATTCAGATAAAAACCTCTCTAGAAGCACCATTTCTTCTGGTCATTTGAAAAAAAATTCTTCGAACAAGGTGGGGTGACCCCACCTCGTACTCCACCCTTTCAATCGCTGCGCTCCATCAGTTCGGTCGCGATGCTCCCTCAGGGACACCTACTATGTACAATTCAGACTGCTACTTTTTTTTTTAGGGAGAACCCTGTGATGAGACCTACATTCTAGGTTATGGTATGGGTTTAACCCTATTCAAAGTAAGTCACTGATCCTGACCTAGATTCCAGGTTTAGATATGAAGATAACCCTATTGAGAGTAACTCACTGATCATGACCCAGATTCCAGGTTTAGATATGAAGATTACCCTATTCAGAGTAAGTCATTGATGACCTACATTCTAGGTTATGGTATGGGAATAACCCTATTCGGAGTAAGTCACCGATGACCTACATTCTATTTTTAGGTATGGGGACAACCCCTCTTTCAGAGTAAGTCACCGATGACCTATATTCCAGGTTTTGATATGGATACCCTATTCAGAGTAAGTCACTGATGATCTAGATTTCAGGTTTAAATATGGAGATAATCCTTCTTCAGATTAAGCCACTGATGACCTACATTCTGGGTTATGGTGTGTGGATAACCCCTATTCAGAGTAAGTCATTGATGACCTAGATTTCAGGTTTAAATATGGAGATAATCCTTCAGATTAAGTCACTGATGACCTACATTCCAGGTTATGTTGTGGGGATAATCTCTATTTAGAGTAAGTCACTGATGACCTACATTTCAGGTTTAGATATGAGTACATCTCTACTTCAGATTAAGCCACTGATGATCTACATTCTAGAATTCTAATTTTAGATATGGGGACATCTCTAGACTCTACTTAGACTCTACTTCAGATTAAGTCACTGATGACCTGCATTCTAGGTTTAAGTTTGGGAGACAACTCTATTTCAGAGTAAGCCACTGGGATACCAAGTCCTGGATTCTAGGTTAGGTAAATAAGTTCCCAGGGTGTTCTGTGGCATGTGCGGGTCATGTCAGCTTGGTATTATGGCTGGTTTTTATACGCCCGCCCAAAAGGCGGACGTATTATGTGATGGCGGTTTCCGTCCGTCTGTCCGGTTCTCGTGTCCGGTCTATATCTGGGACAGTTTCCTATCCACAGCTCCAATTTTTGGTGAGTGGATACCCTACGGGGAGGCGATGTGTCGCGTACCAAAATGAAGATCGAGGTCACAGGTCAAAGGTCACTGGGCTAAAAAACAGGAAATCACTGAAGTGTTCGTGTCCGGTCTATATCTGTGAACGTTTTCTATCCACAGTTGCAATTTTTTGTTAGTGGATACGACAGGTGGAGACGATGTGTCGCGTATCAAAATTGAGGTCGAGGTCAGAGGTTAAAGGTCACTGTTGCCAAAAATCAGGAAATCATTGATCGTTGACAGTTTTCTATCTACAGTTCTAATTTTTGGTGAGTGGATGCCCTAGGGGGGGAACGATGTGTTGCATATTAAATGTAGGTCAAGTTCAGAGGTCAAAGGTCAGTGTGATCGAAAAATCAGGAAATCGTTAAAAATTTCTAATTTTTTGTGAGTGGATTCAATAGGCGGAAATGAAGTGATCCATACCAAAAATTAGGTCAAGGTCAAAGGTCACTGACCCTAAAATTAGGAAATTATTAAAAATAACATTTTTTGTGTCAGAAGATACATTAGGGGGACACAATGTGTCACATACCAAAATGTAGGTCAAGGTCAAAGGTCAAGGTCACTGTGACCCCAAAATCAGGAAATCATTAAAAATCATGATTTTTTGTGTGCATTGATAGATTGAGGGAAGATGACGTGTTGTGTACCAAAACTGAGGTCAACATCAAAGGTCAAGGTCATTGTGACCCCAAAATCAAGAAATCATTAAAAGTCACATTTTCATATGCCTGTCGAAGTCGAGGTCGAGTAATGCGATGTTGCGTTCTGTCTATTCATCCATTAATATTTGTTGTTCATGTGATAGCTCTAGTTTCAAGGTATGGATTGGTACCAAACTTTGAGTATACCTTACTCGCATGGCAAAGTGGAGCCATACATATGAGATCATTTTGTCAAAGGTCTAGGTCACAGTCCCCCAAAACTGAATCAAGCTTAGCTGACTAAATGTGTTGGAATATTGTTGGAATATTCGAAGTTCTTTCCCATGCATTTATATGGTATTGTCCTGTGGAGTTGTCTCCCATGTTTGAAACGCTTTATTTAGTTAAACTGTTGTGAAATAAAACCATACATTTACTAATTTAATGGGGAGAGGAGTCCTTTATGAACTTCACACCGGTTATTACTTCATCACTTTCTTCTTCCTTCATGGAAAATTCTCTCGTCTGAAAGGAATCCATTTGCAGGAAAACTACTATTTTATTGTGTTTGACTATTGTCGATTTCAATGTGGGATATGTGAGCTTTCAGCTCTTGCTTCAAGGTCAACTAGTTACCAAGAGTTAAGCTCATTTTAGTTTATCATTCAATATAAGATGTGATATATGTTACATGCTCATAAGCAAAAAATTGTAGACCCGTCCTTTCTCTGGATTGCTAGATCAATTGGAATCAAGGCTATTAAACAACCTTGAAATTTGAACCAATGTAATTCCAGATATACGGGCGTATATTGAAGCCCCTTGGGCTCTTGTTTTCAAGGCATTTCAAGCTTTTTCTAACAAATAGATAATACTTTGAATTAAAATTTGCTACTCAGGAAGATGCTTTGGTGGACTTTTCATGTCCATTGCACCTGCATCATAGAATATCTTGTTCACTTCCAATGTTGCTCACTCGTGTACTATTATGGCTGTTTTGCAAAATAAATTGATTATTTTTCAAGAATGAAAATCTTTAGCCTGAATTAATTGTGTATTATACAACATGTATAATTCAGACATTACTTGGTCCACTAACCTAATTTCTTTGAGATTTGTTTTCGTTGTTGTGAGAAAAAGTTGTATACATGTAATTTAGGAGTTGTCTTTTGATAATGGTTAATGCATTGTAGAGTGTGACATTTCTCACGTTTCAGAAACATCAGATTGTAAACAACAACGTTGGACAATAGAATTCTAGAGGAGAATTTGTTAGATGAATAGATAGTTTAGGAATTTTTCTCCTATTTCTATGGCTTTAATCTCAAATCCCCTAAAATTTGGAAAATTTAGTTCCATTTTCTTTGAATTCCATTTTATGAGGAAAAATTTAAAAAGTCCTAACTTGGATGAAATTTTGGACGATTATCACAACTTATCTCTTAAAACCAGTGAAATCTTGTTGAGCTCTGTGAGGGCTGTGTGTGCAGGATAATAATATGGCCATAATTGAGAACTTGTCTTAATACCAACACACCCATAGTTAATAATGGATAACACAAACACAAAGACTGCTTATGTAGGTCAGAGGTCAAATATAGCTAGATTTTTAGGCTTTTCCATTTTCCAATTGTCATGAAAATGCTTAACAATTGTATGCACATATGCGCAGTTTTGCAACAGTACAATGGAGTCGCTCAACCTTGCCTGACTTGCCCTTTGGACAAATGGTGTATCATAAATTATAAATGCAAGTTTGAAAATATTCAGAAATCTTTTATTGGTGGTCTTTGACATTTCTAATCTAAGAACTGAACTACGAAACCATGGGGCTCACAGAGCTTTCCACTTAGGTCTTTTCATTTCATTTCAATCTTTATTTAACGTCGGAATGGTTAATACAGATAACATTAGCTACAAAAGCTATTGGTCCGACCAAAAAGCAATGTGAAGGTGATTGCTTTAGTGATTGAATTCCCCCCACCCTCAACCCCGTCACACGTGTACACTCCTAAAATTTTTATTTCATGTGTAAAGTGGAGATTGACTTGGGGTGTTGGCCTGGATCCAGAAACTGCCTGTCCAAAAATCCAGTTTCTATTTTCTCCTATCTCTCCCACGTTAAATTTCCCAAATTTTGTCCGTCCAAATGTGGAATATGCCAGTCCAATACACAGGTGGATAGGTCTCTGGCTAAAATCATGGTTTGACTGGACATCAACTCCATAAGTGTGTGTTTTGGTGTGGAAATGTGACAGTGTACATGTATACGATCACTGGTCTGTCTTAGCGTACATGTACAGGTATGTCTCTGCCTGTTTGCATGGGTGATCACTACTGTAGCCCTGCAGTGAACTTTGGGACCAGCTAAATAACGGCAGCCTTCTGCCCCCTATTATACCCTACCACCTGCCACAGCATTTAAATGACAAAGGGGCCAGCGCGTGGAGACGGGGGTATCCTGAAAAAGGGTGAATGATTTCAGGGTACACTATTAGGCTTTGATAATAGAGGCTGCATTATGGGCTACCGATGTACAAAGGTTGACACAGAGGCCAGCTGATGAGAAGGGGAAGCATATATACCTGTGATTGTATCGGACCTGGGGCCAAGAACTCGCGGAGGGATAGATGGACTTTGTGTGTTGACATTCGTCCCTTCTTTCACAGCAGCACGACCACTACTGCAGATGTACCTATTACTATAGTGCCCAGTCTTGATATAGCTGAACTTGTACTGTTATCCTGTGTTATCTACTGAAGTATACTTTCTGGTCCAGTTTTCTCCAAAGATGAACTTCATGCCGTTATCAGAGCTTCAGGCTCAGGTGAGCTGGTCAGATTGGGGTTTTTGAGAAAGTAGAACTATGTATTGTTAAAATGTTCTTTCACGATCTCTTTGTTGTCGCTTTATTTAAGGCTGAAATCTTCCTGAACTTATTTGATTTTCAGATCCTCAAAATCCATTGAATGTCTAGGCTACATGTAGTTTGTTCTCCATGTTCTAGTTCTTTAATCCATTTGATTGATGAATAACTTGAAAATATTGCGACTGTGGTTCTCAAAATCCATTGAATGTCTAGGCTACATGTAATTTGTTCTCCATGTTCTAGTTCTTTAATCCATTTGATTGATTTATTATTGTTATTATTATTGTGACTGTGGTGGACAAACTCGCAAGACTTCCTCTCTTTTGTTGCTACAATTTCCAGGTTAACCCTTTCACCGATTAAACCCGGTGTACGGGGATAACGAGAGTGCCACCCGTACGACCATCCCCGGTTGACCGGGTTAGCTTTAAACCTGTTGGCCATCACGATGGGTACAGCACTTTTATTTTTTTGCATTCGTTTTAACGGAAACCTATCAAACACTGTATACTTCTGGAAAGTCAAAACCTTGATCAATTTGATTCTCGAAATTGTTTGTTTGTTCCGCAAAAGAAATAAAGCAAAATTAGATGTTGAACGAAAAAAATCGGAGCGAAAAATGCGTTTTTTCCCACATACCGTGTGACGGGCCTCTCGGCAGCAAGCCGCAGAAATGAAAAAAATCATCGAAAACCTCATCCTAACTCCTGTATTTTTGATGTTACACGACTGGTAAAGCATGGTGAATATTCCCCAGACGATTAAAACTGCCAACGACAACGGCAAAGTTTATTTCCATATTTTTACGAGTCTTGATCCACAAAGTTTGACAACCAACTTTCTATTTCACCCAAGATGGTTGCCGCCTTCGGACGACGAGCCAATCGGTAAGCGTAATTTCGCCCACGTGACCTCCATCCGCCAACAGATCAGAAGCGCGTAGACAGTGGCTGGAAAAATGGAATTGCATCATTTTCAATCCAATCGTAGCCTCCGTTTTATTTTTGCCATCCGTCCCAGGTCATGTCATGTACAGAAAGGGGAAAGCCCACGCATTCCAATGAGAGGTCAAACATTGCAAATGGCCGAGTACAACTCGAGATAAACACTGTCAAATGCGATCGAAAAAAGACGATTTCTCCGTTGAATTTTGACGTTTTCAAGTCGAGAAAGCCGGGGAAAGCGCATTCTCTTGAAGTAAAACCTAATTTTGTATGCTATTTTATTTATTTTGCTATAAAACTGGAGCAAATAACACCGGAGTGTTCATTGTGGAGACGGGGTCCCTATGTTTTTCTACAAATCTCAGACGCAAACACGTTTTCTAACATTCCAAAGACAACATATACAAATTTTAACAGTTCTCGGGGAATTGATCGTCAGCAGGTCACTTTTGTCAGGGGAAATAATCGGTGAACGGGTTAAGAAATGAATCCTACTACAACATGAACCAGATAATCTGTTTTGATTGTAGGAAATCCCCCCCCCCCCTCCAATGAGATATTCATCTCCCAGTCTCTTCCACCTGGTCAAATCACAGTAGTGTGTCAGTAGTGTGGGTAGGGGGAGAATTATCACGTACTATAATTGAGGTCAAAGGTCACTTGTCACCCAAAATCAGGAAATCTTTGAAAAACGTAATTTTGTGTGTGTAAGAGAATACATTAGGAGACTATGTGTTGTGCGGGCGAACCGGGGATAAATTGAAACCAATTTTGGCTCTTGTTGGAATTGGCTTAATTAGTACTCACTTTAATAATTACAGTAATACCTCTAATAATTCTATCACCCTTGATCCTCTAACATCATTAAAATAATGAAGAAATGATAGATTATCTGCATGATCTGCTGGTATATTGTTCAGTTTCCTCCAGTGGCAGATCTATACAACCTGTTGGGAGTGTAAAGTGAACAGAATCAAAGTGAAAGCTTTATAAATGCCCTCAGGCATATAATGTGTGAACACTTGTTGTGTTTGTCCAATGTTCATCTGTAAGTGGGCTAATTGCTCCCCCATGTTTACCTACTCCTTAGTTTACCTTAGTGGGTGCTAAAACACTGAACATTAGATCAGTAAATCTGAAACGCAACAGCTCCAGATGTGTCAGCTTTATTGTTATTGACTGTCAGAACACTTAGGCTGGATAAAATTAATCTCTAGATTTACTGACACATTTTTGGAAAATAAAAAATGATAGTTTATTTTTTCTTTTGCACAGACGAAAAACATCCATCTTTGAATGGCAAACCAATGCAATTTGCATGAAATCAACAATGTTCTTGGACTTGCTTGAACATTCAACCTTCAACAATGTATAATATGTCCTTCAAATAAATCAATGTTCAAAAGCAGTCAGCCTTCAACAATAGTATTTCCCTCAAATAGATCATTGTTCAAGAACATTAACACATTATTCTGGCAAAACTTTGAGAGAAAAGTGTATAAACGAACAAAAAAAATTGTAAAAGAAATTCTGTGAGCAATAAAAAGTGTTGATGTGGCATTGAAACAATGACCAGTGCCAGTGATGCCTGATTGGCTAAAAATTTATTTTCCTCAGCGACATGCTGTACATGCAACTTATAATAACTGGTGCTGAGTTTTCCCAACTGATGATAAGTAGCCAGTAATAGGAGACAATGTACAGTTGCCCTGATGGTACAGCATACCACTGCTTTGTCTTTGGCTGTTTGACTCCACTTGCTATTTGTCTTGACTTTGACACAGTTACATGTACATGTACATGTAGTTGTTTGCCCTCCAGACATAATTATGATACATGTAGATGTAGGTCGGTCTCTGCCAACTCCAAAATACATTCACTTTCGAGGAATATTACTCAACTATTGACTAGTTTTGAGGGAAATGCGCAGTTTTGTTGCCCCAGCTGCATGTTCCCATATTCAATATTCAAGCATTTTTCGAAGTTCAAATGACTGCTGTTGTTAATCTTGTAATCTCTATATCAGTGACCGATTTAAAATTCCACTGTGCCACTATTGAGTGAGTTATGCACTATTGTTAAGTGACAGATCCAGACCCATGATCTCTTGGGTTTATAAACGAATGTATTGATGAATGCATATACATGGAGAACCTTTTCTTTGTTTTTCAACGATGTCTGGCTTACAGTATGTTGTGTATCAGGGCCTCAATGTCTGAATACGTAGCTTGTCCATGATGTGTGGCCACCATGTATCAAACTTTTTACATGAGGAAAAAACACTCCTGCTCCAGGGCCCATTCCCCCGATTCGATTTGTAGCAACAACTCGACCTGGGAATCCCTCGATTTGTAGCAATTAATCGCATGAAATAGGACCTGTTTTATTTCATACGACATCGACATGTAGCATGCGACTAAAATCGTATGAGTGTTCTCACGAAGCAAGTTATATGCTCAGATACAAGTTGTTACTACGTATGGCACCGTCAGAATGGGCCTTTACTCATATCAGTGAGAACTGGCATGATTGGGACAAATCAATAACAAACACACTTCTTGAATTATAATACATATATATTTAAGTATTCTTGAAATAGGACTTGATATGTGGTGTTTGTCATATGACAGTAAATGTGGGCTGATAACTGAGGGTTCTCACAAGTAGCAGGTTCGAGGCTTAATTACCAGTCTACTTGCACAGTTGTGGCCGTCTACTTGGATCAATACAACTTAAGGAAAGATTCGGTCTTTCATGTAAGTTTCTGTTGTTTAGGACTGCTGTATTACTGAACAGTTAGCAGTGTAGACTCTCTGGAGTTAGCAGTGTAGACTCTCTGTTCTCCTCTGTTTCGTAACCCTTACTTCAAGATGGACCAAATTGAACCTCCTTACTTTCTGGTTGAGCCTGCTACTGAAACACTTGAAAGAGAGAACCCTGGGCATAGATGGTTCACATATATACTTTATAATAGAATCTTCCTCCAAGAGTTTGGTTACCAAGTATACATAACTTGTAATTATCAGGGTTATTACTGCGAATGTCTCCAGTGATTAGCACTAGTAACTGCCAGATGTTCTCTACATGTACACAGGCCCGTGTGGAAATGTTCATGATCAGTATGATGTCCCAGTTCACAATCCTGAGGTTTAATACAATGAACTTTGGTACTTTATGTGCATCGTCAACATGTCTATCAAGACCCTAATTTTTTATAAAAACATGTAATGCTTTTTGCCAAAATGAACATTGGAGTACAGTGTTTGAAATTGTTCTGCAAATACTTCATTTCACAAATGGGTCATTCCATGAAATGGGGGTACCAAAGTGTGACATGCAAACCAATTTTGAAAAGATGTCAATTCCTGGCTGCACTAAGTTAGGGATAATATTGATATACAGAGATTCGGAAAACATAAGAAAACGGATAATATTCCACAATTTGGGAGAAAAATAAAATAATGAAGTTGCGCGTGTAACGAGGACACCAAACTATATGCAAAATTCATCACAAAACATGTTAACTTAAGTGTCAAATAGAATAAAAACATGATCAAATTGTTAGAATATTTAATCCTATTCTTAGTCAGCATATTTAGTGACATTCACTGCCTCAAGCCAATCAAGTGGTGCGTGTAACATGGACACCAAAAATGTCTTCGTGTCCTTTCACATACATCATGCGAAATCACCATACTAGGTCACCATCAAACTCTAGACTTTACCATCAAACTGATCATGGCACATGAACATTTTATATGTAAGACTGGTCTTAGTTTCACTTTCGTTCTTCTGGAATCAACATTTGTTTGTCACACATGTAACGAAGTGGCAAAGGTAACGGTTCAGGACACGAAAAAGCACAATACTACCTACCCGCTATTTTTTGCAATTGTCTCATTATATGACACCTACTCTAAAGTGGCTCCACCAGCCATGTCACAAATTTTGGGTTCCATTGCTGCACATTGTAAATCATGTCAAAAAAAATAATAAGTAAAATGCAAGACGAGGGTGGTGCGTGTAACACATGAAAGAGGACACGAAAGCGAGACATAGGAGTATATTCCAACTACAGCTATTAAGGACACATCGAAATCCTGTCATATTTGGATCGATAATAGACAAGATTAGCCCAGCTCAAGAATAGTTTTGAATGACCACTGAATGACATTTTCTTGGTGACAGGTAAGAGGTAAGGTCAGTAACAAAAGAGGACACCAAGCGTTACACGCGCACCCTGGATTTTGAGGGTTTCATGCATCCAGAATCTGCATTTGAGGGTGACGGATATGAAATAAACTAAAATAAATTGAAAGATATGAGCCAGATCGATACTTTAAGTTGTTTTATTGGTCAAATTTATTAGTAATTCATGCACACAGTGCAAACAAAAGCATCAATGTTTGCAATGTTTGCAATGTCACATTTTTGGGGTCCGTGGGTGTCCTCATATGCGGACACCGATGGTCCTCCAAAAGTAATGGTCGTATATATAACTAAGATGTTATCTTATGTATATCTACTTGTATCTGGCATTAAATAGGAATAAATGTTTTTAAAATCAGTGTAATATTTTAGAAAATTCACTGGTTTTAAGTTTGAGTGTTTAAAGGTGACCCCATTTCATGGAATGACCCAAATACATTATCAGGCCTTTAAATTACATCCATATTAGAGAGGCACCCGAAATAGAGAAATATAAATTAAAAAATCCGCCAAAAAGAAATATCAATTAAACGTAATACATGTATTTTAGTAAGAACCTACATGTACCTAATTTGCCGGAATTATGTGACTTTCAATATTTTCTCTAATTTGGGGTTGTTTCCCTTTCTGAAAAATAATTACTGCACAGAATAGAGGTTTTGCGCGAATTAGGGACAGCTAAAGCCCGGACACAGAGATGCTGTTCTATGCGCAGGTAAATGGGATTCAGAGTAGGTGCTGGGAAACATTGAGTGTAAATTGTCAGAAACTGATTGGCTGCAGTTGCTTCCAAATTTCATTACAAGCCAATGAAAATACTGGATTTCTTTTTGAAAATTTGAATTGTCCAATCAGGGGGTTCTAAACTGGATGATATCCCATGATGCACTGGAGTTACTTCAAAAATCCATTGGACAGATTCATTGCAGTTATTGGTGCCTTTCGCTTTTAAGGGGAGCGATTGCTCTCCATCAATCACCTAACCTGCCCCAGGAGAGTTATTGATCACTCTCCTGGAAAGTAAAAAAGTAACGGAGAGTAATTAATACTGACAAGAGTGAATAACTCTCACAATATATAGCTATCACTCTTGCAATACAAAGCCGAGGAGAGTGATGAACAGCTATCACATGTACATGCTTATATGTATCTCCGTGATTATGTTGCTCCAAGAAACGCTCAATGCAAAAATTCAAAGTACATGTTCCACCACCTGAGAAAGAATACTTACACAATTCACATATGCAATATGTATGAGTGTCCAAAAGATTTAACAACAAGATAGGTATTCAAAGTCGACTGAAATTTTATTTGGCCTCTGGCTACAGGTACATATATATATCTGTATCTCTAACTGGAGCAATTAGACGAAGTACGGCGATTCATGATACAGTCTCCGCTTAATACGTGGAAAATACTGACACTGTCTCACATAAATACTGTATGATGTATGGGAACACCACATAACTCTGATAGATCTACAAACTGGGTTTATGGCTATCTATGCAATCGTAAATAGGGTGGACAGGTAGGTTTTAACATGGGTCCCATCTGACACAGTGTTTGTTGGAACCTGCCCTGGGCTCATGGTCCAGTGGCCATCTAAGTTATTACCTGCTCCATATGCACATTTTGTACTGAATACAATATTTTCCCGTGTCTGACCATTTGAACTGGAAGGATCACTATTTATATTTGGAAATTTATCAAGTTGTTTGGGAAAAAGTCTTAGAATTAGTGGCATGTAGACATGAAAGAGATTGGCTCTCAGAAACACAGTCCCGTCAGAAATTAGAAAGTTCTTTTTTCCGGTCAGTGCATTTAAGTGCATTTGGGCGGGAGGCATATAAATATTGGAAGGATGCGCAAAGAAAAAAAAAATGTTCCCGTAGATTTCCCCGCAAAATGAGTTTACAGAAATCCGAATGGATTCTGGTATAATTTGACGAAAAACTAGCCCTGTCCACTCATCTCTGAACAGATTATCTTGAGAAAATTCAGCAAATATGCTGATCTTTGGTACAGTATTTGTTGTCTTATGAGGGTCTCTGGTCAAGTTCAGTCAAAATGTGGTTTGTGGGGACCATTTGGTAGAACCTTTAACATTGTGTTCAGCGATATTTTCACTACACGTATCACCACCATACCTATATGATATTGAGTGGGAGGCATAATTGCCTTGTTGTGAGATGGGACAATACTTGCCTTGGTGTCTAATCTACTGGAACATAATGTTAACAGAAATCACCATGTGATTGTCCAAGCTGAGCATTCTTATCATGTTATGGGAGAACACAAACTGCAACTGTACACCGAAATATGTATGTAACTTTGCTGCCTCACCCATATTATTGTCCCCCGCCGCAACGCGGCCGGGGACTTTAAAATGGTTCTTGCTTCTATGTTTCCGTGCATGCACGGACATGCCCGTGCAAATACTTCGTAAGCAATAACTTCTAAATGATTTGTCGGATTCCTCCGAAATTTGGCATCTGCATTCTTTGCGACAAGACGTCTCTTGATATTACGTTTCAGCAAGATCCGCCTGTAGGTGGCGCCACTGGGTCTTGTTCCAATCTTTAGTGCATGTCCGTGCATGTCCGTGCAAATACTTCGTAAGCGATAACTCCTAAATGCTTTGTCGGATTCCTCCGAAATTTGGCATCTGCATTCTTTGCGACAAGACGTCTGTTGGTATTACGTTTCAGCAAGATCCGCCTGTAGGTGGCGCCACTGGGTCTTGTTCCAATCTTTAGTGCATGTCCGTGCATGTCCGTGCAAATACTTCGTAAGCGATAACTCCTAAATGCTTTGTCGGATTCCTCCGAAATTTGGCATCTGCATTCTTTGCGACAAGACGTCTGTTGGTATTACGTTTCAGCAAGATCCGCCTGTAGGTGGCGCCACTGGGTCTTGTTCCAATCTTTAGTGCATGTCCGTGGATGTTCGTGCAAATGCTTCATAAGCGATAACTCCTAAATGCTTTGTCGGATTCCTCCGAAATTTGGCATCTGCATTCTTTGCGACAAGACGTCGCTGGTATTACGTTTCAGCAAGATCCGCCTGTAGGTGGCGCCACTGGTCTTGTTCCAATCTTTAATGCATGTCCGTTCATGTTTGTTCAAATCCTTCGCGAGCGATAACTTTCGAACAATTTGTCGGATTTCTTCGAAATTTGGTAAATGCATTCCCTGCGACAAAACACCGTTGGTGATGCGTTTCAGCAAAATCCACCCGGAGGTGGCGCCACTAGAGTTCATTCCATTATTCCATGCTGCAAGTGATAAACTTAGAAACACTTGGTCGAATTTCTTTGAAATATCCTACATATGTACCTTTCTGGGTAACATGAGAAACGTTGCGGCTCATCGGATTCTTCTCAAATTTGGCATGCATTTACCATGCCAGGAGCTGTTGCTTGGGATTGCCTTTCGCTCACTTGCACTCACAGGTGGCGCCACCTGGTGGCAACATCACAAATTCGTTTCCGGGTAATAACTTGAGAACTGACCATCGGATTCTTCTCAAATTTTGTATGAATGTACCGTGACATAAGATGTCGCTTGATAATGCATTTCACTGACTTGCGCCTAGAGGTGGCGTCACCTGGTGTCAAAATCTAAATTTGGTTTCTGGGCAATAACTTGAGGACCCTCATCGGATTCTTCTCAAATTTGGTATGCAGATGTCCCCACGATACCATGTTCCTTGGGATTGTATTTTCCCGCTTCTGCCTACAGGTGGCGTCTCCTGGTGGAAAAATTTGTTTCCGGGCAATAATTTGGCAACTGCTCATCAGATTATTATGTCTCCCCCAACTATGTTGGGGGGAGACATCTAGTGTTTGTGCTGTCTGTCTGGATGGATGTCTGGATGGATGGATGTCTGTCCGTCCCCTTGCCTTGTCTGCAAGATATCTTGAGAACTACTGGATCGAATTTCACCAAACTTGGATGGAAGCTTCATTGGGATAGCCCCCTCATTTGATTAGGTTTTGGGGTGTGTGCGTGCATTCATCCATGTCCGGTGTCCGTCCGTCCGTCCATGTACTTGTACATGTATATACAGGCCTTGTCTGCAAGATATCTTAAGAACTACTGGATGGAATTTCACCAAACTTGGATGGAAGCTTCAGTGGGATAGCCCCCTCATTTGATTAGGTTTTGGTGTGTGTGCGTGCATTCATCCGTGTCCAGTGTCCGTCCGTCCGTCTATCTACTTGTACATGTATATACAGGCCTTGTCTGCAAGATATCTTGAGAACTACTGGATGGAATTTCACCAAACTTGGAGCTTCATTGGGATAGCCCCCTTATTTGATTAGGTTTTGGTGTGTGTGCATGCGTTCATCCGTGTCCGGTGTCCGTCCGTCCGTCCATCTGCTTGTACATGTATATACAGGCCTTGTCTGCAAGATATCTTGAGAACTACTGGATGGAATGTCACCAAACTTGGATGGAAGCTTCATTGGGATAGCCCCCTCAGTTGATCAGGTTTTGGTGTATGTGTGCATGCATTCATCCGTGTCGGGTGTCCGTCCGTCCGTTCATCTACTTGTACATGTATATAGAGGCCTTGTCTGCAAGATATCTGGAGAACTACGTGACGGAAGTTCACCAAACTTGGATGGAAGCTTTATTGGGATAGTCCTCTCGTCTGATTAGGTTTTAGTTTGTGTGTGCGTTCGGTGTCTGTCCGTCTGTCCATGTACTTGTACATGTATCTGTATATACAGGCCCTTTCTGCAAGATACACCAGGTTTTGATGTATGTGTGCATGCATTCATCCGTGTCGGGTGTCTGTCCGTCCGTTCATCTACTTGTACATGTATATAGTGGCCTTGTCTGCAAGATATCTGGAGAACTACTGGACAGAATTTCACCAAACTTGGATGGAAGGTTCATTGGGATAGCCCCCTCATTTGATTAGGTTTGGGTGTGTGTGTGCATTTATCCATGTCCATCATCCGTCCGTCCATCTAATTGTTCATGTCTATATACCTTGTCTGCAAGATATCTGGAGAACTACTCGACGGAATTTCACCAAACTTGGATGGAAGCTTCATTGAAATGGCCTTATGATCTAATTAGGTTTGGGTGTGAGCTAATGCTTGCGTGGGTCCATGCAAAATGTGCTTATCTGTCTGTCCAATTTTTGTTCACTCCATATCTTGGAAACTACTGAAGGCAAATGCATGAAACTTCTATACGGTACAGCATGTAAACTATATGTGTGGTTTTTGTATGTTTTGCATCTTTCCTATAACGTGATCAGTTTCGAAATAGTTGATGCTTCACAATTACATGTATTTCACATTGGTTGGACGCTGTAGATGTCGACAATCCACTCATTGCTATATAAATCCCGAATCCTCACTGGGTTACTGCAACAATAAAAATCGCCTCTTTGTAATTAATATTTTTAGATGCGCAGCTTTGTTTAGGATACTTAGTGCTACGTTCATTTTATAGCCCTTTCCCTTAAAGTATGTGCCCACTCACGACTCAAGGCAAGGTGGGAGGTTGGGGGAGACGTATGTTTTTGCTTAAAAAAACAACCAGCATAGGCTTCATGCCGGAGCGGCAACTCAAGGGTCAAAGCGGAACCTCTAGTTCTCAAATTTTGTATTCATATGTGACCCGCCCCAAATAACATGAACACAGGTGGGCATCTAGTACCGGCAATAACTTGAGGACCCCTCTTCAGAGTCTCAAAGTTCATATGCCGATACCATGACTTGAGATGTCATTTGGGATTGTGTTTTGCCTGCTTGCACCTACAGGTGGTGACTCCTTGTGGCAAAGTCTAAATTTGGTTTCTGGGCAATAGGTTGAGGATGCCTTCATATTCTTGTCAAATTTAGTTTGCAGATAATATGCCATGAGTTGTCTCTTGGGGTTGCATTTCGGTTACATAATTTTCATGCTACATGGTAAAGAAAATATATTACAGTAGCAATCAACATTCAGTCAGCCATTCGGAGTTGATCTCAAAACCTGGGAAGGTGGAAAGACCCCTCTGCTTCTTACGCCTGTGAAGTAGCTGTTGCCATCCTCATGAATATCTTCTGAAACCGACAGCGCTTATAAACAGACACTGACTTTTGAAAATTGCAGGCGAGCTAGAAATGGTGTACCTGAATTTGCTAAGGGGAGCCATACAGGAGCTTTAAATAGCTCTCCTAAAATTATTAAGGCGAGCCAAGTGAAGGCTAATCAAATACCGTTTCTATTCATACAACATCCACCACCTTGTGGTTCAGGGATCCAAGTACAGATGAATATATAGAGAAATTTAATTCAGATGGTTTTACCATTGACAGCTAGGGCTCTGGCTAATCAATGTAAGGAAAATTTAAACAAGTAGCAATTTTCTTGAAGAAAAGTTTTATTAACTTCAACTTTACACCGGCTTAACACTGAACAGTACAACTCACTTTAAATATTACGGTCGCCGGTTGCCCACGAAAACGGGGGTCTGTATAAAGCTTGTCGCTGTGTTTGGCGCACATCGCGCACCAAACTAGGGCCACTTTACCGTCATCGGTTGACTGGAATTGAATTAAGCCACCGGTATTTCACTTCATTATCGTACTGATGTTAACAGTTCTTTTAGATTCCTTCTCCATGATTAATAGAACTTCGTCGCGACCTGAGAAATTTCAAAATTTGCTGTAGTTCGGGAGGAAAAAACCGCATGGGCAAAACCGTCATGGAGGGATGCGGGAAGAGACGAGTATCTGCATTGGTCACTGCTAGGTTGCTATTTTCCTGTGAGCCAATCAAATTGACTGATGAATATGGCTCTCGGTTTCAACTTCCTGTCTCTCGATTTCAACTTCCTGTTTCAGTTCGCGGTTCTCGGCAGCGGCTATTTGAGGATTTTGACAACAGCGGACATAATAAATAAACTGCGTAGGTATTTAACGAGGTGCGCGGAATTTAGCGTACCTTATTTTGATTTTAGGCGCGTCATGGTGCGCGCGCGTCATCGCGCGCCTCAAAAGGCAGTGTCTGTATAAATATTGCTGCCATTTTGGCGGGGGACCTAGCATCCTCTGGCTGCTTGTTTGAAAATACGTCTGGCTTAATTGTTCAAATTTTCATACTGGTTTAAATATAAATGGCTGAGTGAATACAAGGAAATACATGTTCACTCTGACCATGTGCACATGCCTGCAGGCCTCAATATGCAGAGAAAATATTTGATTTGCCTACTGTGAGTTAAGGTTCCGGTATCCCTTTTCGAGGTCATAGCGGTTTTTGCTCCATTCTCAGGTTAGGGCGATCCCGCTCTCTAAAATGGAGGTAAAAAAGGTGGTTTTTGCTCAATAACTATTGATTCTTTCTTAACCAATGCATCAAAATTTCAGGCGCATTGATTTAGCTATTGTTCCATG
Source organism: Hanleya hanleyi (assembly GCA_036873755.1). Lineage (NCBI taxonomy): Eukaryota > Metazoa > Mollusca > Polyplacophora > Lepidopleurida > Hanleyidae > Hanleya > Hanleya hanleyi. Next base: position 38,683 of record JAVTVY010019135.1, read on the forward strand.
TCATAAAATTATTTTGCCATATGAAGAACCAGCCAATGTTGTTTAAACAGCGCGAAGGATGTTTGGCCTATTATTATGCAAAGTAGATAGATGACAATTTACTTTTTTACTACCATTTAATGCGAATAGATATGTCTGTATGCGCCTCGAGAGGATTTTGCTGAATTCATTATGTGAACTGATATATTGAGCGAAAACAATCTTTTTTACCTCCATTTTAGAGAGCGAGATTCCCCTATTCCCCTGATTCTATTGCAACAAATGAACTCTGCAAAACAAGTTATATCCCCATTCATTCAGGGAATCCGATAATGACTATTGTGTTCTTCTGATTGTTACAATTGAATTATTTGAATGAAAATAGAGAAATTTAGCTACTTTAAAGTATTCATCAAAAATATTTGAACTTTTTGATTCATATAATATACCTCCTGGGAATGATTTGAAACAGAGGCAAAACTCAGAAAAAATGAGGCATAATTACTGTATGTCCAAATTTCATGACTTTGCGTGAATACTGAAATAGCATCTGTAAGAGTAATAATAAGGCCAATCTAAAAAAACCTGGTAAAAATTTAATGGCGAAAATGAGCAAAAATTACCAAGGACCGATTTTCTTCAATTTATGACTGATACCCGACAACAAACCGATATAACCATGTGATTAAGTTGATTGAATATTAATTGATGTGTTATTATTATATATTTGCAGGCGGGTATTATTGATTCAAATGGGGATCTAATGGGTTTTAGAGAGCAGACGACGCACACAAAAAGTAAGTATCCCTTTCAAATTGGGTTTATAAATACAACTGAAAAAGGACTGGTCCAGCTCAGATATGCCATGATCCAAGATATTCTGTGCTTAAAATTGTGTGGTCCAGTATCCAGGATTTGCAGGATTCAGGATAGTCTGTAGTCTAGGGTAGACCACTCCAGGATGACACCAGGACACGAGATCTAGGACTCAAAATAATCTAGGACGGGTCCGAGATCTAGGATCCCAGATAGTCCATGAGCCAGGTCAGTCCATTGCATAGGACAGTCCAAGATTCCAGATCCAGGACAGTCTATGAGCCTGGACAGTCAATTGTCTAGGACAGTCCTGTATCCAGGGTACTTCATGATCCAGGACATTGTCTAGGACAGTCCAAGACCAAGAATAGTCCATGGGCAAGGACAGTCCAATATCCAGGATATTCCTTGAACCAGGACAGGGAATTTGTCCAGGACAGGCCCAAGATCGCCCATGAGCCAGGATAGTCAACAGGCAGGAGTATGGATCCATTATCCAGCACAGACCAGTGTTTAGTATCTGGGCTCGGCTAAGAGGCAAGACCCAGGTTAGTATCCAAGATGCAGGATCCGGGACAGTCAATGATCTAGGACAGACCAGTATCTAGGACAGTGCTCTTGGACATACCACTGAGTCCAAGATTGAGAGTTTTCCAAGATGACAGAACCCAGGACAGTTAATGATCCAGTACAGCCCAGTACCTTCAACAATGTAAGATCTGGAACTGTCCAACATTCATGACCTGGGATTGTCTATGATGTAGTGGCCAAAATACATGATCCAGGATGGTCCAACATCTGGAATTGTTCAATATGCAAGATCAGGATAGTCTGGTGTCTACAAAAAATCTCTCTTTTAAAACGCATCTTTTGGTTAGAATACACGATTGATTTGTCCCATTATCCCCCAGGTTAAACGGCTTCAGTTCGCCCCTGGAAAACTGACCTTCCTGTATCTTAGTATGAAACTGTACTATTGTTGTTCATGGCCAATCGTCGCTCTTCACGTGAAGTATACCAAACCACACTGCAATCCAATGGAATTTTGAGAATGCAAACTGTGTTCTGAGACAAGCACTTTTCAGTGGTCCAAGCTGGTCATGTGGGTACTGTCATTTGAGGATCGTCAGTTTTTTCAGGAATAAATCGAGACCTACTAAGGAAGCGGAACACAATAAAAGTTATATTATCCAATAATAAAACAACTGAGCATTTAATGGGGGATATTTTTACCATGAACATCGATCTTTGGAGGAAGTGGTCATTTACTGTATTTTAATTGTCTGTCTCTGAGACTTTAGGAAGCAAATAGAAAAAAAACCCAGCATGGTAATATTCTGTGAAAAACATTTTTTTTTTGGTGATGGACACTTGTTTTATTTATTTAGCTCAGTTTGTTTCGTGTGCTCCAGAAAATGGAACTTTGATATCTGAAACAAACTGCTGCAATTATTATACAAGCCATTCAGTCTGGTGAGACTGCGTACGTAATTAAATGAAAAGTATTACATGGACAACTATTCATCAAAATAGTACATGTACACTATCTGTATGGTGTCATGAAATGTTGTAGTTCCATGTAGGATTCATTGCATGTGCATACATATATAGTGGGGTGAGACTGATGAGAGGCTGTAATCAGGGTGATAATGCTGGAACCAGTTATTGGTGTACACATAAATGTAGCCCAGGGGGGTTGAGGGCAGACTGAAAGATAAGAGAGGCAGTCAGTATGTATAGTCTGCTACAGAGCTAACACCATGTGCTAACTCTATCACACAGTTCTTCTCAATATGTTAGAAAAACTGAAGCTGTCTCCACTTCCTGTAGGGACCAGCTGAGAATATACATGTACACAACTTCTGACTGTCCCCCATCTTGGCATTAAGTATTTAGATACCAAAGAGAAAGTCCATCATCCCTGACCTAATTCCCTACAGGCATACATGTACCCATGAGGCCTTCATTTCCTTTGCGCCCAGATTGAAGTGAACTGCCAGCACAACAATTGTGCCCCCCCCCCCCCCTCCCCTTGTATATGCCACACACTCACCCCTGTTCATGCCACACCCCATTATCTCGCATGCAACTCGGTAACTCTGACCGGCTTACTTTCTCGGAAAAGTCTGAGATGACCCCCCTCCCCCTTCTCAACACACACTTTGAATAATAGAGAAGAAATGGATTATATACATGATTTGAACCTTCCTGTTCTAGAAATTTGACCACCTCCAGATTTTATGGTGAGAAATTTCACTTCCTGTGATTGAATTATTAGAGGAATTACTGTAGTGTAATTTTGTCAGTGATTGAGTACTTGGCCCAGGAACATGTAAGATTCCAAAATCTAGGGCAAAGGTGAAACAACATACATGTACTTGTAGGCAAGCTGTAAAAGTCTACCTCCTGATATGAATAGACAGACAAGACAGGTATTACTGACTGTTGGTGAAAGCAAGAGAGAAAGATGTGGAGAGGAAGGAAAACTCATTGAGATAAACTGAAGGGCCATGCCCCCCAGTGGGCATTATAGGACCTGGCAACCAATTACCTTGGTTAATGGATGCTGAGGAGTTACATGATGATGATAGTGAGACTGTAACTAAACTTGGAGATTCATTGCTAGTTCCTATAACACAGGCCTCCAAGATGGGATAAACAGGCCTCCACTTGTAGATATGTGACTGGAACACATGCACATGTGAAAGAATGACAGGGAAACATAATTTAATGCCCACATTATGGCAGATTTTCATGGGAATGGATGCATCAAAAGCATTCCCTCAGTGAACCATGCTTCAGATCTATTTGTGTCATTTCGTCCCTAGGCTAAAGAGCGTGTTCACGATAATGTTTGCCTGTTTGGCAACATTGTTTTTCACTGTTGACGTGGTACATGTATGATGTTGGCTTCCGATTATTATGATGTCACACGACAACTGGTGATGACACTTCGAATTGTGAAATTGCTGTTTTGCTATTGGCACAGTGCAGTGCACAACCACAAACAGAAAGTTGATGGTGAAAGTGTTCTTGATGAGTAGTTTGAAGCTTCTCTCCCAGGGCTTGTTCCATCAGCACTCCTGCAAAATAGTTTGCAGGAATGCTACAGGTTCTCGTAAAATCGTAGCAATCTGTATAGAAATGATAGCGTTGGATTCCCATAGAAATGGATTGCGAGAATCTGTTTGGATTCCCATGAATTGTGACGAAAAACAAGGCCTGTCTCCGGATTTGAACAGACTTCCAAATTCTGAATGGAATGGTCAGGGCTTCAAATTACACGCTAGGGTATAGTCGTATAATTTCGTCCTGTCAAGAATCTTCGGACATTTGGTGAAACAAGAGCGAAATCAATCGAATTTGACAATACTCCATTGGTTTTTATTGTAAATGCGACTTGAACTTCTTTGGTTAATATGTTGTTCTTGAACGATAGTCATCCTTTTTGCTAGACATGAATCTTCGGACATTTGGTGAAACAAGAGCGAAATCAATCGAATTTGACAATACTCCATTGGTTTTTATTGTAAATGCGACTTGAACTTCTTTGGTTAATATGTTGTTCTTGAACGATAGCATCCTTTTTGCTAGACATGAGTCGAAAAATGATGAATTGTTTTTTGAGTTTGCTGAAACTGGATGTGGGGAGCTTTGGACATTGTGGGCATTTTTCGAACACCTGTTTTGTGCCATATGTACATGTATTAACTAATGTTGCTGGCATTATATCTGAATTCTCCCGAACTGACTTGCTTTAACCCTTTGCTACTCATACCGGTCAAATCCTTTCGCCACCGTATATACCCACAACGGCTGAAACAGACTGTGATTTGACCACCATGTAAAAAATTCCCCTCACAGTAAAATGTTTGTTGAGTGACAGCTTGTCGATAGTCCACAGAAATAGTCAACATTGAGCGTTCAAATTTTATTGTGGGATTCTCGGATTTATCTATTGGATTAAACTCACAGGGATAATGTACTGGTATTTTAGCACAATCATTCGGTTGAAATGGAAAATCGTGATGCGATTTGTTTATGGTATCTATCATTTTGTTGGGACATACCAGACACATGGTAATGTTGCGGAATCAAAGTTTTGTTATTGTTTATTTTCTTTTCTCGTCTGGTTGGTTTTATTTTAAACACACGCAGAAAGATGTTTTGAAGGACCGATTCAGGGCTCGCTTTAGAGCATGAGAGATGACCTGCAAAAAAAAACCCCTTCCAAAAAATTTGCAGGTCAAATCCAAGATGACCTGCAATTGCAAAATTTGACCTGCATTTTTTTAATAAGATGATTGTACGAGTGCCGCTAATCCAAGCTTGTTGAAAATTTCTCACCGTTTGAATTTGCCGTTCGTACTTCGAACACAGCGAGCAGTTCATTTCTGTCACAATATCATGTCCGTTTTTTTTCTCCTTTTTCGTAATGTTGAGCCAGTCGTTAAACCCCCACGATCGTACAGTTGATACTTTTGCCATCACACAATTTATTTCATTATTTGGCAGCCCGGCAAATTAATCTGTCAGTTCATTTTGGCAAGTCTCTCAGCAACAAACGAACGGAAATAGGATTCCTAGAACAGCGGCGCACGCATGCGTAAGGACAGTAAAGGGAGACAACAGTTCTCTATTTCCAAGTAATGCGCGAGTAGACTCCCCTGAACATATTTACTTTTGCCATCGATCTGAACTCGACCACGATGATGTATTTTGTGTTGAAAAAGATGAAAAGTTTTCTACCTTTTGGACATGCCGTCGACGAAAATGATCTCCAGAATATCCACTGAACAGAAGATAATAACAATTTCTGCCACAGAAATTATGACCTGCAATTTTTTTTTTTTTTTTTTTTTTTTGCAGGCGAATTTTCACATGGCCTGCAACACCTCAAATTTGGCCTGCAAAATTTGCAGGCCGCCAATTCGAGCCCTGCGATTAAAGTTTGGGCTTTCTGATTATATATACTTAGCGGGATTTCAATCCAGCTATATGCAAATATATTGCATCAAAAAAGACTGTCCATAACAAAATCATCCTGCATGCATTAATCCAAACATACAAGATTGACAAATGAGACTATCAGCAAGTAGCAAAAGGTTAATACATGTAAAACATTTGTTATCAGTGAACGTGAAGTTTAACTCGCATATAAGATGAAAAAATTTTCTAATATACAAATGAGGTGTGATGTCATACAAAAAGTGTAACATTTAAGAAATGGGACTGTTTGCTCAATATCTTTCGCTGTACCGGTATTGATTTCATTTTGTGAAGTTTTGCATAAGAGTACTTTGAATGATTTATCTGTTTCTTGGAAAATGACTGCTATTGACTTGTTCACTTGTTGTATGTGGGTAATGCCTCTTTTCATACATGTACTGGTATACCTAGATGATTTCAAGTTATGATTATTCTGTAACCAGAAAATCTACTTGTATATTTCTTCCAGCAGCCACCCAACTGGGTCATGATGAAGTGCTAAGTATTAAGGCCATTGCTAAGTATGCTATGGTTTTACACATTTCATCTGACATAGCCCACCATGAAGGGTATTTTTATTGTTCAGTCAAAATTCTTAATTCTACATGTTTCACACACTGATGGAATTGATGGTATTCTGCAGACGTTTGACTGATTACAGACCTTTCCTGATAAGTTAAGTCTATCTGTAGTGGTGGGTGGGTAATTTCAGGGCTTTTCAGTAGTTTTCATGTTTTTTCGTATAAATGCGATAATCTAAGAAATAACATGAATTTCGATGGAATTTTAGGGTTCAGTCAAAAATATACACTTAACACACTATCGTAGAAAAAAAATGAACGTGGTGAAGTTTTTTCGCTGGGCTGGGCCCTTCCCAATGCCGATTTCTGGCAAAACAGTGCCAAATTTTTATTGACAGCTATGAAAAAGCTCCAAATTCGGAGTGTAAGTAGGCCATTTTCATGAAAACCTACAAATAACGGTAAAGACAAATCTAAAATTTAATTCATGCAGTTTGGTTACTAAAATGGAATTATTCACGACCTTGTAGGCCACAAAGACTGTTTTCCTGTCAACCAAGCTAGAGTCACTGAACTTAACCCCCCAAAAATGGCTATACAGAAAAGACATATTTGTGATGGTAAAAGACAATGAATTCAACTAATTTTCTTTTAACTAACCAGTTTTATTTTCATAATGCAAGTCAAGCTGCCTTTTGCTAAACATTTTTCTGCTGTTTTTCAAGTTCCAAGAAAATTTATAATCAGAATGTCAGTTCAATTTTCTCAATAACTGTGTTAGTTGGCAAAGAAATTATTTAGTCCTTACCTTTATATTCCTGTCTACCGTTATGGCATGATAAAGACAAATTCATTTTCAGGTTTGAAAATTTTATCTTTTAAAGCAGTTATCTTTGCCAGAATAGACATTTTACTTAGAGAAAAACTATAAAATGTTTAATCATCTGGCATTTCCAGCAAATCTCTAGCTGTAAAATTAACAAAATGTAAAAAAAAATGTCTTCACCGTTATTTGTACATTTTCATGAAAATTGCACAAGTACATGTAGACTGAGGGATATATAAAGATTTGTATTCCTTCTTAATTTATATGAATGCTCAATGGTCTACGAATGTCAGCTTATTGGGGCCTAAACTAAAAAGTTGTTTGTTTAGGGTAACAGATCCTGGTCAGTGGGATTGGGTCGGTTGGTCGAAAAAAGTTTCATTTTTTGTATTTCTTTGTTGCTGTCAGTCAGTTTAGTTCCAACTAGCAAAAATTTATAAATCGATCATTCCTCATAGTTAATGAATGAAGGGTACTGCTTTTTGGTATGACTGCTAAGTAAATATGCCCTATAATATATACTTAGCAGAAATTTATCTCCAAATATGACAAGAATGCCGCAAGAACAAATGAAATGCATAACTTGTCATTGATATTTTTGTGTAACTCCCATCAGATTGACATGCTGCCGTCTTCACGTGGACAGCCACCTCTCTTCAGGATTAAAATTAAATCCTATCTGCTCCCCCATTTGGATATATCTTGTAGGATCCAACCGGCTTGCAACCAATCCCGAGAACCCTTCATAGTGCTTTGAGGGAGCTTTAATTGTAGGGGCGCTTTGGTTGGCTCAGCCGACTCAGATGCCATGCTGGCGGGATATCTTCTGATGTTGCCACGCTTCCGCCAGTTTGGCACCATGATGCAGAGTAGATATATTGACTGCTCATTGACATAAATCTTGGGGTTAAATGGAGACGAGAACCCTATCCCCCCTCACCGACTGCAAGTGAAGTAGTCCAGATGTGGCCGTGATGTCATTAGGATATTTAATATTCATGAGCTGGGAGCTCTGAACACCAGGTTCATTTGAAATAAGTAGGAGCCTACAAAGTGACAAATGTGATTGGGGAGCATTGATGGGATATAAATTTATTAAGATTGAACCGATACCAGAGTCAGTGGAAAATCTGATCAGTGGAAGCACGGTACCCATTAGAGTTTTTGAACGCTGATTTCTGGATATTCTGATACCGATGTCCGAAAATCCGAGAAATTACCTCTGTGCAGAGAACAAAGTCAGAATTTTCAGATGCCTGAACTCGGATTCAAATGTTACGTTTAAAGTGTAAACAACTCCCACGTGTTGGTAAGAAAACTTTTGGATCCAATGACTATCCAAATACTTGAGTTAATAAACTTCATGTGTGCTGGATTTGATGTGTACCTGGTGGAGACTTTAAACTTACTGCTAGGGGCGCTGGGATATTGACCTGAGATTGCGTGGCATTGCGTTTCATCTAAATACCCACCTTGACGAGCTTGTGTGTTCTGTAATGTTGTCAAACGTCACAACAAACCATACATGAATGTGTTTTTGTATCTATAAACTTGTGAATTTGTTAATAAGACACAGGAAATTGATCTGATTTGGCCTGAACTATCCCTGGTTAAATGTGGTTTGCCAGTGACCTGTTTTTTGAGGGCTATGCTTGGTTTACCTTGACATAGCTGCAGCACTGGTGGGCCATACAGTGCAATATGCACAGACTAGGGAGTATAGGCTGGTATTGGTAAACAATTTCCCTGTCCTATTTCTATAAGAGGCCTGACAAGAAGTAAAACTGATTTGCCAAGAAAAGCGGATGTGGTCACCTCTGAGTGTACCAATGATTTGTGTTTGAAAGAGGTGAATATATATATATGTCAAGGTTTAAAATGGGACTGTTTGTTTAATAAAAAATTCAATGGCCATTTTACTACCCACGCTCTTGGATTTCAGTTTCGAATGTATTTTCAATATGGAATCGATAAGGCTCATTCTCATGGCTTTTAAATTGAATGCTGAAGAGAGTAACTTCTGTTAGTCATAAGCGCTAGGAAAACACAATTCAAACAGTAAAGTATGCAGAGAAGAACAGGCCCAAAATAGTGCATGAATGATCGTTCACGTCGCCTGGAGATTACGCAAAAATAAATGAGAGTGAAATTTTTTCCTACACATAGAATATGCCCCTAATCAGTGCCGTTCTCAGTTAATTTTACGGAATTAAAACCAAAGTTTTATCATGCACACTCTGCGTTAGTTAACGAATTGACTATTAACTTCATATTGAAGAGCTAGCCAGGGGAATCTAACCCGAAAACCATAATCTGTACAATCATTATTCGGTCGGTCCGGTGGTATTCTATGAACCTCATTGCTATCCATTGGCTACAGGTCAATACCATGACAATCATGTGGTCATTGATCTTCAGCAGATTGGCTGGGTATAAATGTTGGACTCGCTATATTAATTAAATGACGAGATAATTCAATTTGATTTACATGTAGTAGCAGGTACTTTATTTAATGAGCAAAGTCCAAAAATCATGAAAACAATTGTTAATATTCTTCTGTCTGTTTGGCATCAGATCCTTCCTCGTCAAACCGTACTTTGTTCATTCAGACTCATTCTGCGCAACCTTTCCGCACAATCACCTATAGTTTATGCAACCATATTTAAGTATGCGAATGAAATATAGGTTTCCTGGGGTCAGTTTCACTGGCCTACCTTTTCAAATTTTTGGGGCCTAGAAGAGCATTTCACTTTTTCCAGAGTATTTCCAGATAGAGATGAATTGGTTATTGCTAGTTGAAGCAGATTTTAGCCATGCCACTCTAGAACTATTTTCATATCCCCTGCTGAAGCATCAGCGGCAGCCACAGGAGATAATATAGCTTGTGATTTAAATACACTACTGGTGTCCTGATTATGATATTAACCCAGATATATGATGGTTATATTGAGTTGTACCAGTAGGCCAACTTATTGCCATGGCACCCAACGGGATTCAAGATTTTCTAAAAGGGCAGATATAAATCAGGCTGCTTAAATGTACCTCACCCTATACAAGACTGTCTTCTTCAATGAGGTGAACTCGGCACTGGAGCTTGTGTGTTTCATAATGTACATATATATATTGCTGGAGTTATCTGAGCATCAACACCACTCCACTGAACTTTGGTCTCGGCCAATCCATGAGCATTTATATTGACCAATCAGCACGAGAGTACAGCACATGACCGCTTTGTTTCACACACATTTCTCTGATTCCGATTAACTGACTGAATTCAATTTGGGGTTTCCCCAAGCCTTCTGGAACTCCAGACATGAAGACTGATGGGTCCAAGACAGGAAGACTGATTGAGACTGAGGCACGAAGACTCATTGGACCGAGACACAGAGACTTGTTCAGACTGAGATTGAATGAGACTGAGACACGTAGACTGATTGGGACTGAGACACAAAGACTGATTGGGACTGAGACACGAAAACAGATTGGGACCGAGACCCGAAGACTGATTGGGACTGAGACACGAAAACAGATTGGGACTGAGACACGAAGACTGATTGTGACTGAGACACGAAGACTGATTGTGACTGAGACACGAAGACTGATTGTGACTGAGACACGAAGACTGATTGGGACTGAGACACGAAGACTGATTGGGACTGAGACACGAAGACTGATTGGGACTGAGACACGAAGACTGATTGTGACTGAGACACGAAGACTGATTGGGACTGAGACACGAAGACTGATTGGGACTGAGACACGAAGACTGATTGGGACTGAGACACGAAGACTGATTGGGACTGAGACACGAAGACTGATTGGGACTGAGACACGAAGACTGATTGGGACTGAGACACGAAGACTGATTGGGACTGAGACACGAAAACAGATTGGGACCGAGACACGAAGACTAATTGGGATCGAGACACGAGGACGGATTGTGACTGAGACACGAGGACGGATTGTGACTGAGACACGAAGACTGATTGGGACTGAGACACGAAGACTGATTGGGACTGAGACACGAAGACTGATTGGGACTGAGACACGAAAACAGATTGGGACTGAGACACGAAGACTGATTGTGACTGAGACACGAAGACTGATTGTGACTGAGACACGAAGACTGATTGTGACTGAGACACGAAGACTGATTGGGACTGAGACACGAAGACTGATTGGGACTGAGACACGAAAACAGATTGTGACTGAGACACGAAGACTGATTGTGACTGAGACACGAAGACTGATTGTGACTGAGACACGAAGACTGATTGGGACCGAGACACGAAGACTGATTGGGACCGAGACACGAAGACTGATTGGGACCGAGACACGAAGACTGATTGGGACCGAGACACGAAGACTGATTGGGACCGAGACACGAAGACTGATTGGGACCGAGACACGAAGACTAATTGGGATCGAGACACGAGGACGGATTGTGACTGAGACACGAAGACTGATTGGGACTGAGACACGAAGACTGATTGGGACTGAGACACGAAGACTGATTGGGACTGAGACACGAAGACTGATTGGGACTGAGACACGAAGACTGATTGGGACTGAGACACGAAAACAGATTGTGACTGAGACACGAAGACTGATTGTGACTGAGACACGAAGACTGATTAGGACTGAGACACGAAGACTGATTGGGACTGAGACACGAAGACTGATTGGGACCGAGACACGAAGACTAATTGTGATCGAGACACGAGGACGGATTGTGACTGAGACACGAAGACTGATTGGGACTGAGACACGAAGACTGATTGGGACTGAGACACGAAGACTGATTGGGACTGAGACACGAAGACTGATTGGGACCGAGACACGAAGACTAATTGGGATCGAGACACGAGGACGGATTGTGACTGAGACACGAAGACTAATTGGGATCGAGACACGAGGACGGATTGTGACTGAGACACGAAGACTAATTGGGATCGAGACACGAGGACTGATTGGGACCGAGACACGAAGACTAATTGGGATCGAGACACGAGGACTGATTGTGACTGAGACACGAGGACGGATTGTGACTGAGACACGAAGACTGATTGGGACTGAGACACGAAGACTGATTGGGACTGAGACACGAAGACTGATTGGGACCGAGACACGAAGACTAATTGGGATCGAGACACGAGGACGGATTGTGACTGAGACACGAAGACTGATTGGGATCGAGACACGAGGACGGATTGTGACTGAGACACGAGGACTGATTGGGACTGAGACACGAGGACTGATTGGGACCGAGACACGGAGACTAATTGGGATCGAGACACGAGGACGGATTGGGACTGAGACACGAGGACTGATTGGGACTGAAACACGAGGACTGATTGGGATCGAGACGCAAAGACTGTTTGGGACCGAGACACGAGGACGGATTGGGACTGAGACACGAAGACTGATTGGGACTGAGACACGAAGACTGATTGGAACTGAGACACGAAGACTGATTGGGGCTGAGACACGACGACTGATTGGAACTGAGACACGAAGACTGATTGGGGCTGAGACACGACGACTGATTGGGACTGAGACATAAAGACTGATTGGGGCGGAGACACGAAGACTGATTGGGGCTGAAACACGAAGACTGATTGGGGCTGAGACACGAAGACTGATTGGGACTGAGACACGAAGACTGATGGTACTGAGACGCGAAGACTGATTGTACTGAGACGCGAAGACTGATTGTACTGAGACACGAAGACAGATTGGGACTGAGACACGAAGACTGATTGTACTGAGACACGAAGACTGATTGTACTGAGACACGAAGACTGATTGGGACTGAGGCACGAAGACAAATTGGGACTGAGACACGAAGACTGATTGGGGTTGAGACATGAAGACTGATTGCGGCTGAGACACGAAGACTGATTGGGACTGAGACAGTAAAAGTGATTGGTACAGAGACCGAATATGGATTTGGACTGTGACACGAAGACTGATTGGGACTGAGACACGAAGACTGATTGGGGTTGAGACATGAACACTGATTGCGGCTGAGACACGAAGACTGATTGGGACTGAGACAGTAAAACTGATTGGTACAGAGACCGAAGATGGATTTGGACTGTGACACGAAGACTGATTGGGGCGGAGACATGAAGACTGATTGCGGCTGAGACACGAAGACTCATTGCGGCGGAGACACAAAGATTGAATGGGACTGAGACTTTGCAAAGCAAATCTGTTGATGGCTGCTGAACTGATTCAGCAAAGTTTATGTTGTGTTAGCTCGACAGTTGTGTGGGCAAGATGCTGAATTTATCAAATATTTTTTGTGTGCACACCATACGTTAATCTTCTGGAAATATTTTGTAGGATTTTGAAATAGTTTTATTCATATTCACCCAGCATCAAATTCCTTTAAAAAAAAAAAAAAAAAGTGTATGCTTTAGCCCGATAGTGTCCTGTTGATTGATGTTGGCATTATTATGTTTTTGCAGCGATACAGATGATAGCTGTTCCCATCACAGGTTCTCCAGCCAAGCTGTCTCCATACAAAGATCAGACACATTTATTACCCCGGTCGACCACCTCAGCCACACAGGTCAGTGAATGAATGGGCTCCTTACTTCCACTCTCAATTATGAACATAAAACTGATTGTCCCTCGAGTTATGCAACTTATTGTTCATGTTGGTTGAAACTCTAAGGTTATATAGTGTTTGATCTGGTGGTGTGGGTGTGAAGGCAACCAATATTGGTGGGAGGTTGGGATGGTATTGTGTGCTTGAATCTGAATGGTCAAATTGAATCTGAATGAATTTCCTGTGTTCGAAAGGACAGAAATAACGAAAATAGATTGACCATGGTCTGAGATTATTGCCCCAGAGATGGTCTCTGTGTTCAGTTTAATACTATGCCTGAGAAACTGATCTTTAATATGTTTCAGTTGTTCAACAAGTCCCCCCAGATGTTGACCTCTGTTTATTTCAGTTCAACACGACATACTTTGATCTCTGGGATAATAAATAAATATTTCAGTTTTTCAAACGTCACACCAGAGATTGATCTCTGTGTTTATGTTTCAGTTGCTCAACACATCACCCCAGAGATTGATCTCTGTGTTTAAGTTTCAGTTGCTCAACACGTCACCCCAGAGATTGATTTCTGTGTTTATATGTTTCAGTTGTTCAACACACCATCCCAGATATTGATCTGTGTTTATATGTTTCAGTTGTTCAACACGTCGGCCCAGAGATTGATCTCTGTGTTTATGTTTCAGTTGCTCAACACGTCACCCGAGATATTGATTTCTGTGTTTATATGTTTCAGTTGTTCAACACATCACCTCAGAGATTGATTTCTTTGTTTATATGTTTCAGTTGTTCAACACATCACCCCAGAGATTGATCTCTGTGTTTATGTTTCAGTTGTTCAACACATCACCTCAGAGATTGATTTCTGTGTTTATATGTTTCAGTTGTTCAACACATCACCCCAGAGATTGATTTCTGTGTTTCTATGTTTCAGTTGTTCAACACATCACCCCAGAGATTGGTCTCTGTGTTTATATGTTTCAGTTGCTCAACACGTCGTCCCAGAGATTTCTTCTGTGTTTATATGTTTCAGTTGTTCAACACACCGCCCCAGAGATTGGTCTCTGTGTTTATATGTTTCAGTTGCTCAACACATCGCCCCAGAGATTGATCTCTGTGTTTATATGTTCCAGTTGCTTAACACGTCAACCCAGAGACTGATCTCTGTGTTTATACGTTTCAGTTGTTCAACACATCACCCCAGAGATTGATCTCTGTGTTTATGTTTCAGTTGCTCAACACGTCACCCCAGAGATTGATTTCTGTGTTTATATGTTTTGAGCAGTTGTTCAACACACCGCCCCAGAGATTGATCTCTGTGTTTATGTTTCAGTTGCTCAACACGTCGGCCCAGAAATTGATCTCTGTGTTTATATGTTTCAGTTGTTCAACACATCACCCCAGAGATTGATCTCTGTGTTTAAATATGTTTCAGTTGCTCAACACGTCGGCCCAGAGATTGATCTGTGTTTTTATGTTTCAGTTCTTCAACACGTCGACCCAGAGATTGATCTCTGTGTTTCTGTGTTTCAGTTGTTCAACACATCACCCCAGAGATTGATCTCTATGTTTATATATGTTTCAGTTGTTCAACACATCATCCCAGAGATTGATCTCTGTGTTTGTATGTTTATGTTTCAGTTGTTCAACACATCACCTCAGAGATTGACTTCTTTGTTTATATGTTTTCCAGTTGTTCAACACATCACCCCAGAGATTGATCTCTGTATTTATGTTTCAGTTGTTCAACACATCACCTCAGAGATTGATTTCTGTGTTTATTTGTTTCAGTTGTTCAACACATCACCCTAGAGATTGATTTCTGTGTTTATTATGTTTCAGTTGTTCAACACATCACCCCAGAGATTGATCTCTCTGTTATATGTTTCAGTTGCTCAACACGCCGGCCCAGAGATTGATCTGTCTTTATATGTTTCAGTTGTTCAACACATCACCCCAGAGATTGATCTCTGTGTTTATTGTCCTCTGCCACGAAGTGGTGGGAGGACTTGGAAATGCTAGCCGTCCATCCGTCCTTCCGTCCGTCCCACATCTTGTGAACGCGATATCTTGAGAACAATTCGACCGATCAACTTCAAACTTAAGAAGGTGCTTCACATCAGTTAGACGGCCATTGGTATTGATTTTCACTAAGGTACGTAATCCAAGATGGCCGCCATCGACCATATTGGATTCTGTTCGTCCCACATCTTGTGAACGCGATATCTCAAGAACAATTCCACCAATCAACTTCAAGCTTGGGAAGGTTCTTCACATCAGTCAGACGGCCATTGGTATTGATTTTCACTGAGATACGTAATCCAAGATGGCCGCCATTGACCATATTGGATTTTGTCCATCCCACATCTTGTGAACGCGAAATCTCGAGAACAGTTTGACCAATCGACTTCAAACTTGAGAATGTGCTTCGCATCAGTTAGACGGCCATTGGTATTGATTTTCACTGAGGTACCTAATCCAAGATGGCCGCCATGGACCATATTGGATTTACTCCGTTCCACATCTTGTGAACGCGATATCTCAAGAATAAATTAACCAATCGACTTCAAACTTGGGAAGGTTTTGCACTTCAGTTAGATAGCCATTGGTATTGGTTTTCACCGAGGTACGTAATCCAAGATGGCTGCCATTGACCATATTGGATTCTGTCCATCACAAATCTTGTGAACGCGATATCTCGAGAACAGTTCGACCAATCGACTTCAAACTTGAGAATGTGGTTCACATCAAGTAGATGGCCATTGGTATTGATTTTCACTGAGGCACGTAATCCAAGATGGCTGCCATTGACCATATTAGATTCCATCCGTCTCGGATCTTGTGAACATGATATCTCGAGACATATTTGACCAATCGACTTCAAACTCGAGAGGGTGCTTCACATCAGTTAGATAGCCATTGGTATTGATTTTCATTGAGGTAGTATGTAATCCAAGATGGCTGCCATTGACCATCTTGGATTTCACTCACCCATATTGTACCCATCTGTGTTGTGAACGCGATATCTTGATCTATTCCACCCATCGATTTATAAACCTCACCATCCACAAATCCATATACAACTACAGATTTACATTCCAGTGTTACACTACCCATTACTGCTTCCCAAACCTCAAATTGTCTCAACAATTCCAGATAAACATCTCTTTCCACATACACATATCCACTTTCCAAGTTATATTTAAGGAGATATTGGAAGCGTATATGCTGCATGCTCTCAAACAGGCTACTTGGCGGAGGACCTGCTAGCTACTCAGCTTGTATGTTTCAGTTGTTCAACACATCACCCCAGAGATTGATTTCTGTGTTTATATGTTTCAGTTGTTCAACACATCACCCCAGAGATTGATTTCTGTGTTCATGTTTCAGTTGTTCAACACATCACCCCAGAGATTGATTTCTGTGTTTATATGTTTCAGTTGTTCAACACATCACCCCAGAGATTGATCTCTCTGTTTATATGTTTCAGTTGCTCAACACGCCGGCCCAGAGATTGATCTGTCTTTATATGTTTCAGTTGTTCAACACATCACCCCAGAGATTGATTTCTGTGTTTATACGTTTCAGTTGTTCAACACATTACCCCAGAGATTGATCTCTGTGTTTATATGTTTCAGTTGTTCAACACATCACCCCAGAGATTGATTTCTGTGTTTATATGTTTCAGTTGTTCAACACATCACCCCAGAGATTGATCTCTGTGTTTATATGTTTCAGTTGTTCAACACATCACCCCAGAGATTGATTTCTGTGTTCATGTTTCAGTTGTTCAACACATCACCCCAGAGATTGATTTCTGTGTTTATATGTTTCAGTTGTTCAACACATCACCACAGAGATTGATTTCTGTGTTTATATGTTTCAGTTGTTCAACACATCACCCCAGAGATTGATTTCTGTGTTAAAATGTTTTAGTTGTTCAACACGTCACCGGACAGGGGGATCTCTGCATTCATCCGAGAGGTTGATCTCTATGTTTGTATATTTCATTTATTCAACACGTCGCACCAGAGATTAATCTCTGCGTTTATTTGCTTCAGTTGTTCAACACATCACCACAGAGGTTGATCTCTGCGTTTATTTGTTTCAGTTGTTCAACACGTCGCCCCAGAGGTTGATCTCGGTGAGCCACGTGGCCAACAGTCCACAGTTGATACCCATGATAGACTCACAATGGCAGCAGCACCGTAAGAGGCCTCCAGATCTCACCATAGAAGCTGACTTCAGTGATGGGTATGTTCATATACAGCATGCCCACTATCCAATCACCCAATCCGGGATTAAAATTTTAGAACAAATCTGTACCGTCCAGTTCCCTGACTACATCTAGTGTCTGTCATGCAGTTGGCTGGTTCATCAGACTTTTGGAGCAATCGGAATATAATTCCACTTAAATTTTCTAGAGTAGCAGGGTGTTGACATATTTGAAATGAAGTCCAGATAATTTGGCCTTGTGCAAGTATGATCATCCACCATCCATCCAACATTGGTGGGCTATGGGAATGGAATCCGTGGACTGTTGGTGGGCTATGGGAATGGAATCCGTGGACTGTTGGTGGGCTATGGGAATGGAATCCGTGAACTATTGGTGGGTTATGGGAATGGGATCCTGAAATCATTGATGGGGAATGGGATCCATGGACTATTGGTGGGCTATGAAAATGGGATCCTGGAACCATTTATGGGCTGAGAATGGAATCTTTGGACTGTTGATGGGCTATGGGAATGGGATCCTGAAACCATTGGTGAGCTGTGGGAATGGGAGTGTGGAACCATTGATGGACTGTGGAAATGGGATCCACGGACTATTGGTGGGCTATGAAAATGGGATCCTGGAACCATTTATGGGCTGAGAATGGAATCTGTGGACTGTTGGTGGGCTATGGGAATGGGATCTGTGTAGGGTGAACTATTTGTGGGCTATGGGAATGAGATTTTGAAACCTTTGATGGGAAATGGGATCCGTGGACTATTGGTGGGCTGTGGGAATGGGATCCTGGAACCATTGATGGGCTATGGAAATGGGATCCGTGGACTATTGGTGAGCTATGGAAATGTGATCCTGAAACCGTTGATGGTCTATGAGAATGGAATCTGGACTATTGGTGAGCTATGGAAATGGGATCCTTGAACCATTGATTGGCTATGAGATCCATGGACCAATGATGAGCTGTGGGAATGGAATCCGTGGACTATTGGTGGGCTATGGGAATGGAATCCGTGGATTGAACTATGGATTATGTCATAACCTAGCTATTGTAAGCATTGTTATAGTTAGATGTTTATAGGATGTATAACTCCATATTCATTTCAGTGTTGCAAGTAAGTACCCCTGCCCCTCCCCCTCCCCTCCCTTCCCTTCCCCGTCGTGGTATAGCTGAAAAAATGTTGAAAGCGACGTTAAACCCTATTCACTCACTCATTTCAGTGTATAATAAATCATGATCTCTATCATCTCTTGTTCACAGAAAACGGGGGAAGAAAGGGGAAAAGGGTGGCAAGGGGTTAAGACATTTTTCCATGAAAGTTTGTGAGAAGGTACAGAAGAAGGGAGTTACATCATACAATGAGGTGGCTGACGAACTGGTCGCCGAGTTCAGCAATCCTAGGAATTTAAATTCTCCAACGGATCAGGTAAGAGTTAAGTAAATCCTCTAATAATTCTATCATAAGAAGCGACATTAAGAAGCGACATTAAGAAGCGACATTTCCCACCGTAAAATCAGGGGGTGACACTATTCTTTAGAACAGGAAGTTGACAGAATGGCCAAGCACTTCCTTTGTTTGTTGCTGGTATTTAACACTGTTCTATATGTAGCAACAGTTCACCCTGTATACAGTAGTGATGGGTTATGCAAATCAAAGTAGCGTAACCCATATTTAAGCAGATTTTTTTCAATTTGTGCAGACCTTAGAGTCCTTAGTTTAGAAAAAAGGACTGGCAGGCTGGATTGCAGTCAGGGCCTGATCTAGACTGTGTGTCGAAGCATATTGTAATATGTTCCCGCATAGAAATGTCGAAGCCCATGAAAGCTCTGGGAGTATAAAATGGTTTAAAATACAGCTTGTAAGTTTTCAATTTAACAACATTATTTTTCATTACTATTGGTTTGAGCACGTTCGGAGAAGAATATACATATTTTTTTTCTCGCAAACTGATCACGCCCAAACCCTGTTGTAGGGTTCCAAAACAGCCCTGGATCAGATCCTGATGGTTAAACTTGGATTTCACCAATTCTTGTCTCTTCCTCACAGGCCTATGACCAGAAGAACATTCGCAGGCGAGTGTATGACGCGTTGAACGTGTTGATGGCCATGAACATAATATCCAAAGAGAAGAAAGAGATCCGATGGATAGGTCTGCCGACAAATTCTGCACAAGAATGCCAAAATATGGAGGTTTGCAAAAAGCCAACTTATGACTAACTAATTTCAGTCTAGCTGAAGTAGCAGAAATAGCTGATGAAATATCATGATATATGTTTATTGCCTACCATTTTCCATAAAAGATTTCCCACCCATCCAGTAGACTGATTTGTGGTCATTAAAGTTATCCCCTTCATATTTATTCTGGCTACAAGAGTGGTCTCGCATTAGAGTGTGTGTCAGATGATGATCAAGCATTGTCTTTGCAATGTTGTACAGTACAATAGAGAAATAAACACTTCAGAAAATTGACCCAATGCTGACCCTGGTTTGACTCCATATCAATCCAATGTTGACCCTATCGGTGCTCCATTTGCTTGTCCCCGAGCACATTGAATGCATCAAAACATTTATTTGACAAGATATATATCAATTTATCCCAAACAGCTGTGAAATATTGTTGAAAGCGACATTAATTCATATTCACTATCTTCAGACAGCTGAAATAATCTGAATCAGGTGAACATTTGGCCAACAGTGGGGTGAACATCATGTCAACATCAGGCAATATATGTATAGCCTTGACCTCTTTCTAGTACTGTAGATTTACTCTGCTCGCTCTATTTTCAGCTGGAGAAACAGAGAAAATTAGAAAGAATAAAACACAAAACGCAACAACTTCAGGAATTAATTTTACAGGTGAGTTGTATTCCACAGTTCTGAATCCTGATGTGTGAAAACTCAATCTTGTAAATGTAGAATTAACTGGTATAAAATTTTGAAGAACCAGTCAAAGTAATGTTTCTGCTGTATACTAACGTACATAGTCTATTTGATGTGAAACTCTGGCCTTGCTTTTCGTAAAAATTCAAAGAAATCCAAACAGATTCTCGCAGTGTATTTCTATACAGATTGCTAAAAATTTATGGGTATCTGTTAGATTCCTGTGAACTATTTTTCCTATGAAGTAGGCTCTCATTTGCAAATTGTCCGGTAATGAGTGAGTCCATCTAAATCCTTTCGTCTGCAAAATAAGGAGAACCGTTGGCATGAAGGTACATTAGCGGACTATTAACAGCAAGTTCTGAGCTGACATACTTTTGAGGAAAATTTCTGGTGATTCTGACTTGGGCAGTGCCCATCTTAATATAGGCAGGCTTTCGACTGGGGGGGGGGGGAGGATTTCCAAGAGTTCAGTTCGCGTCGGAGTCCTATGCCTACCCTGACATTAGTCACACTGCCATGTTTATTAACCTCAAGTTAATTCAGTAGCTTTGCATGAAGTTGACCACATGGTTAACCATGGTATTCTTTTCTTTTTCAGCAAATAGCATTTAAAAATTTGGTGCAGAGGAATCGTGAGGTGAAGAAAACACAGGGTTCACCCGCCCCTAACTCGGCCATACAACTGCCTTTCATCATCGTGAACACAAGCAAAAAGACTGTGATCGACTGTAGTATCTCCAATGATAAGTAAGTGCTGTCTGAAATCTGCTCCCTCCGTCAGCCTGTACTATTTACAATATACAGAGAGAGGCAAGGCTGAACTTGGGACTGAGAAATAGTGACGCAACCTCTATCCCTTTTGTGTTGAATCTGTAGCATACAGTCTGTCAAGCAAACATATCGAGGGACGTCCATCCAGTGTGTACGCCACAGCGAAGGGAGGGAAATTCCAAAAGTGCGACACATTTTGCATTGGGGGATGGGGTATTTGAAAGGCAGAATGCCACGTATGTGCGGGTGGGAGAAGCGAACCTTGGACTAGTCTGACCATGGTTCCAATTTACCACAATTGAGGGGAGGAGGGAATTCGTACTTTATAATGGATGGTTCCTAATATGGACTGCGCTATACTTAAACCAGCTGAAGTGGTACGATAAGGATTGAGCATATCAATCTCGGTCTTTGATGTGACCTAAGAAAAAATGTTTTTCTTAAATTAACTGTCCACATTGACGTCGCATTTTAAATATATTGTCCTAAAATAGTTGTCCACAATTCCTCTTTTCTACACCTGTACTATATTATCAAAAAAATCTTTATTGTTTTAATTTTCCAGATATGAATACCTCTTCAATTTTGACAACACGTTTGAAATTCATGATGATATTGAAGTGTTGAAAAGAATGGGCATGGCTTACGGGTTGGAGAAAGGACAGTGCAGCAACCAGGACCTGGGGAAAGCCGTGAAAATGGTCCCGGATGCTCTTAAACCCTATGTTTTAGGTCAGTTGGCCACTTCACTGAAATGCTGTTTCTGTATTTTCATTCCTATATGGATAAGGCATTGTGCGATGTCTTTTGATTATGGATTCGGATTTATGGAGGATGTCTGGTCTGAAGTTGGTGTGGAAAGTTCAGTTTACAGGTCATGGAAATTCCTATACAAGCCTGGAAATAAGCACCTGTCATAACTACTTGTCACCCCTATTTTGGGAAATGTTCTGCACCATGACCTCTTTACCTTTGTAAATGGAGATTCAAGCTGGAGTAGTTCATCATGATCTGCAGGGGTGTTTTGGAACATCTACTGTCTACATGTAGCAAAAAACAAACTACATTTCCTGAAGATTTTGGACTCTGAAGATGGATTGTGAATTTTGCTAAAGTTATTTAGGGCTGAAGAAGAAAAATGGTCGGGTGGGGGGGGGGGATGAAGTTATTTTCTTTTTATGGGTCATGCGTGAAATCCAGTTTTGTGGGTGATTGATAAATTGATTTACACGTGTGGTCAGTATTTAATCAAACAGTACTTCTGAGATATACCTCTCAAATGATGAAACTGAAGGGCGAAAATTTATCTCCAAGTAATCCCATTGTAAAGATTTATTTATTTGACTGTAATCTTTCGATAATCCTCCAAACACATTTTACTGTGGAAGTTCCACTGATCTGCACGAGAAAATACGTTTGGGCAGATGGCGGAAATGGTTTATTTATTTGATCTGCAAATCTTTTCTGTGAGTGGTTATATTTGCTATAAATTCATTTACATTGGGTCTCGGTCTCAAACAAAATTCATTTCTATGGGTTGTGGTGGGTCTGAAATTGCTCTAAGCAAAAACATTCTCCCTGACCTATAGATCGTGAAATTGACATAATTTTCTGCATTTTCAGAACTTGCCAATATGAGCTCGTTTGCCGCCAACTCCAGTGGTATCCGCCCTCCCACCTCGACGTCCTGTGTGGCCTCCGCCTCTACTCCAGACAGCAGGTGAGAACATCATTGAATAACCCATGGATTATTATGGAAACTCCAATGCATTAAGGGATATCTTCCAGTTTCGAAATATCTGATTGGTCCATTCAATTTTTTTTTAAAAATCCAGCATTTTCATTGGCCCATGGAGAGATATGAAAGAATATACAGCCGATGAGAGCTTTTGTAAAGGTCTATTTGCTGCAATCAGAATATTAGACTTTGATTTAATCTTATCAACAATTCCGCTTTATAATCAACAACCTAATTCTGGGTCATGGCTGCAGATCTGACTTTTCTTTATTGAAATATGCAACAAATGAACGGACTATTGTCTGTACCAGATGATATTTTCACAGATTTTTCGGAGTAAATTTTTCGAACAACATTGAAATTTTACACAGTATATAAAGTCAATTAGTGTAATTTTATTCCCATATTTCATGAAAATCTGTTTGAGAATTAACAAAAAATCACCAATATAATATGGGGGCTTGATGACATGATGTCAAAAAGTCACGATTTATTGAGAAGTATTTTCTTGATCCTTTGAAATATACTAATTACTCTAATTGAGTTGATAAACTGTACAAAAGATTTACTCTGAAATATCAGCAAACACATCTAGAATAGATTATATTGGTGTTTAGTTGGTTAGGGTCATAATGACTGCATGAATGCGAAGGCCACCAAGTCAAAAATTATTTGACTGTCATAGTTTTCTGAACTGGGAATTTCGTCCAAAGACTTGTGGGTGATTATAATACCAACAATCTGGTTGTCTCAGTCGAGACAAATTCAGCAAGGTACCATATTTTCACAACATTCAGCATTGGGTAGGAGAGTAGGAAGTTAGCAAAATACCGACGGTCACGGATGTACAAAGGGAAGCAACCTTACCAACGTCACAGCAGAGGGCGTGACTGCTTGGGGGTCAGATCGAAGATTGTTAACATGGTGGATCAAAGGAAATTGACGCAAAACGGTTTCCAGTTCGATAAATGGGCGGTCAAAATGAAATTAAAACAGATGTACTGCAGAGTGACTATCCTAACATATTGACAGACACACGAGGCGCTCTTGTTGTATGATGTAAGATATATATTTCTAGTCCAAATGAATTGAAGAATCTGGTATGTTCTTCTGTGACGTCGATCATTCGCTATGACGTTGCAACAATCCATATTGTGATGACGCCACTCGCGATACCATTGTTGGCGGTCCAAATAACAAACGTCACAAGAGAATGTCATAATACAAATGTATCAAAATGTATATATTCGTAGCGTCGCAAGCTATCGTGTGGCTGCAGGATAAATCTGACCCCCTCTGCACTCAGCCCTCTACCGGTATGTCAGCAAAGTTGTTCCCCTTTACGTATCCGTGACCGTCGGTATTATCTCCTTTACTCGTTCATGTACCAAATTTGTTCATCACATTTCGCCGATAATGTCTTGACCAACTGTTTAATATTTTTATTATTTTCTTGAGAAAAACTTGGTGCCACTGACAAAGAATTATTTTCACACACTTTTTAATGAAAACTGGTCAGAATAAAATGTTTTTGTGGCCGATTTTTGTGGCACAAGATGAGCGGTGCTTGAGAACCATCATTGTTTTTTACTCAAAATGGGATAAATAAATTTTGAGAATGCGAGTTTTGCCGTGATGTGGGGGGCCTGAGAACCACGCAATTAAATTTTTGTTTTATTATTAATAACTTGAAGGAATAATTATTCTTTTCGTAGGTACAAGTCAATTCGACCACAGTCACCACTTGCCACACCGCTGGCTGGCCAATCAAATGACAGCATAGACATGGAAGTCGCCATGGCAACGGGGGCCGTCCTGTCTCGACAGTCGAGTGTAGTATCGTACTCAGAAGCTGCATCACGTACAGCAACAGAGACGCCCTCGGAGGGGTTTTCAGAAGAGAGTGACTCGGAGCGATCGAGCCCCGTCGATATGTGCTGAAGTCTTTCTTACAAATCCTCACCAATCATAGACCAAGAAGACATTTTTGACACTGATCCATATATACATAGACCATGTTACATAAATCACTACAGCATTTCGTGTGTACATACAAAGACCATCTCCTGTTCCCATCCCCGAATAATGAACAGTGGGCCTAGTGTTTATTATTAATAATTCAACATCATTTTTTTCATTTATTATTATTATTATATAATTTTTTTTCTTTTTTGTTGTTGCCTTTTTTTCATAAAAAAACATTTTACATCAGAAAAACTTGTTGGGCAATGGACACGTATGTGTACAGTTGAATTGTTAAGGCTTCATATTGGTTGGTTTATGTTTGTACAGATGGCCTGTGTATGGTTTGCATGCTGACGATGCTGTTATGTGTATGTCCTGAGTCTCAGGCTGATAATACTGGTATGTGTGCTGATAGGAATGTTATGTGGGTGTGTCTGGGTCCCAGGTTGATAACAGTGTTATGTGTGTTTGGGTCCCAGGCTGGCGACAAAGTTATATGTGTGTCTGGGTCCCAGGCTGATAACAATGTTATGTGTGTGTCTGGGTCCCAGACTGATAACAATGTTATGTGTGTGTCTGGGTCCCAGGCTGATAGCACTGTTGTGTGTCTGGGTCCCAGACTGATAACAATGTTATGTGTGTGTCTAGGTCCCAGGCTGATAGCACTGTTGTGTATCTGGGTCCCGGTCCCAGGCTGATAACACTGTTATGTGTGTGTCTGGGTCCCAAGCTGATAACACTGTTATTTGTGTGTCTGGGTCCTAGGCTGATAGCACTGTTATGTGTGTGTGTCTAGGTCCCAGGCTGATAGCACTGTTGTGTATCTGGGTCCCGGTCCCAGGCTGATAACACTGTTATGTGTGTGTCTGGGTCCCAAGCTGATAACACTGTTATTTGTGTGTCTGGGTCCCAGGCTGATAGCACTGTTATGTGTGTGTGTCTAGGTCCCAGGCTGATAACACTGTTATGTGTGTGTCTGGGTCCCAGGCTGATAACACTGTTATGTGTGTGTCTGGGTCCCAGGCTGATAACAATGTTATGTGTGTGTCTGGGTCCCAGGCTGATAGCACTGTTATGTGTGTGTGTCTAGGTCCCAGGCTGATAACACTGTTATATGTGTGTCTGGGTCCCACGCTGATAACGCAGTTATGTGTCTGTCTGGGGCCCAGGCTGATAACATGGTTATGTGTGTATGGGTCCCAGGCTGATAAGAATGTTATGTGTGTGTCTGGGTCCCAGGCTGATACACCACTTTTATGTGTGTGTCTGGGTCCAAGGCTGATAACCCTGTTATGTGTGTGTCTGAGTCCCAGGCTGATAAAATGGATGTGTGTGTGTGTCTGGGTCCCAGGCTGATAAGACTAATGTGTTTGTATGGGTACCAGGATGATTAGACTGTTATATCTGTGTCTGGGTCTCAGACTGATAACACTGTTCTATGTTTATCTGGTTCTCGGGCTGAAACACTGTTATGTAGATACCATACTGATTGTTGTAATACATTGAGTGCACAAGTTAACAGTTTACGCAGGATCCCTGTAATTAGTGACCTTGACCTTTTTTTCTTTTTTTTTACAATTGTAAGTTCTCTCGCCATATGTTTGGATGGTGGATGACTTGGTTTGCTTTTTATCTCTGTGTGTGTGGGCGGTAGAGATTGTGTGATCCCTTGTGTGTGTGCGAATCCGTAGGCAAGCTTAACCAATGAATTTGGCTGCTCGGCAATACAAATTATAGGCAGAATATATAAATGTATGTATCATGAGACAGAATAGAGCAAAGCATTGTAATTTTGATGAGTGGATTGCTTCATATTTTGCTTTCATTTGACCTGATGACTCACAAATTGGGGCATCTATCTAAACAATCTCCATATGGAATCAAAATTCCACATCAAGGTTCTCAGGGGGAGAAAAGGTTGGCCATACTGTGCCAAACAAAATTGTGCGAACTGCTTTTCGATGTTAACGCAGTCCAAAATCCTGATGGAGGAGTAATATACAATAGTCGGATATATTTGAACAGCATTCTTCCATTATCAGAGCGGTAACCTCCCAACTGACGGTCTGAGTCACTGATTTCCCCATGCAAACCCGATAGACGTATTCATTCGTTATTGACTGTGATGATGATCGACACAGAAGATGTTTATCAGTACACGAGAGCGATTGAAAGTCCATCCATTATATTGTGTTGAAGAATAAGCAAGTTAGATGCTCAAAAATGCGAAAAGAGCAGAGGTTACAATGCCCCGATGTGATTGGCTGAGCCCACTACTCTCGGCTTGGTAACGGAAGATGTTTAATGGGTTGATAACCATGTGCACATAAAGCAGCACACCGTTTCATTTGATGCGAATCAGGGGGTATATGATCGGACAGCTGAAGGTACACACTCTGATGCCAGAATTCTGAATTGACAGTGGCTTTGAAATTCTGATGGGAATGTATCACATGTTGGATGTACTTGAATACTGGTCAACATTTGCAAGTGGAATGTATGTCAGAACATCAGTCCAACCACCACAATAAAGTATTTTGCAACGGAGAAACATTTGACATAAACCGGTCGCTGCCAAGAGTGAGAGTGAAAGTAAATGGGTTGGAAGTGGTATGGTGGAGTGTGTTCTTGGATTTGGAAGGGTCGTATCATTTAGTCCCCAAAGCCCCGGTCTTAAGCATGTCCATAGAACAATTGATTTTTAATCCCGGCTGTATTTTCATATACGTGTTCTCCATCTAATTTATTTCTATTGTCCGTCTTATTTTAGTTAGACTAGTTAAATCATTATCGGGCGGGAGTGTATATCATTGATAAATCATCAAATGCTGAAAACATGAGCGGCATTTTCACGAATACTACAAAGAGAACTACATTGTAAATTTAACTTCCCTGGAGTGGTTATGGTGGTAGTGCCATCCAGTGGTTTGTTTGACTGATCCAACACGATTGTTTCTATGTCATATTTTGTCGTGGATTTTTGGCGGTTCAATCCTCTGCTAGTGTGATCAAGATTTTTTTTCATTGAACTTCTCCTGTAGGATGCTGTTTTGTCGTATGGCCAGCTCGCTATAATCTGCTGAACATTGTGTGTGTTAATTGCAGGAGGTCAATGTTCTGTTGGCATTTTAGTGAATCCTGACCCATGACTTGCAGACATATTCAATATATTATTGAAAAATGCAATAAAATCAAAGGCTACCTACAAAACGGGACAGGTGTTCAAATGGCTTGACAACTATGAACCAGAATATGATAAGTTTCCAGTCTAAACCATCAATCTGCCTCTAAAGTATTAGGAAGACTAGTGCAAAAACTATATGTACATTTCAGGTATTATCCAGAATTGAAGCGAATTCTAGCACTACAATAGTTGACATTCCTTTTATTTCATTGCTTATTTATCAAGCAATAGTCCACATCACGGAACAGGCAGTTGACATGAGGCACTCCGGTGTTCGTACTGCCGAGGCACTCTGTGTCTAGTCGTGGTGGAATTTGATTAAACAAAATTTCTGTATTTATAATTTTTTAATCATGAAAAATAACGAAGTAAGAAAATCTGCTCTTGTCATGTGAGATTGTCCCAGTACCTCTCTAAATGGGTTTGAATATGCAGAATCTGAAAATGCAGAACTTTTAGGGAAGATTTGAAGAACATTCTTTGGCAACCATATGTGGCCTGGGCAATTTGGGGTTGCAGCCAGCACGAATGTGGTCGATTCCAACCTCGTCCTAAATATTTTCATTATTATTGAGATCACACTATATCCTTGAGTCAAGCCCTACTAGAAAACACGGGACAAAATCCTAGGCCACTTCAGACATGATCTGGAAAGAATTCTTTTTGCTGTTTTCAGAATTATTTCTTCATGCAATTGTCTCTTCAAAAACTATAATAAATACAGCAAATGATTCAGGACATAATCTAGAAAGAATTTTTTTGGCTGTTTTTGGAATCCTTTTTTGGTGCAATATTTCCTTCAAGAAGTATGACAAATAGTTGATAATCAAATGGTAGGAATAAAACAGTTTTGGGTGCAGAAAATGAAAAAGGTAAAAAATTTGAAGAAAAACACTCTCCTGGATACCATTTTGAATTTACTGGTGATGCTCAGCTTGGAGGCTTACATAAATACCATATTATTGAATCTATTTACACAAATACCCCCATCCCCCAGGTTAATTGTTATCTCAGTATCCTGTAAAACTTTGAACATGGCAAGTAAATCTGTTGATGTATCCAATATTTGTATGCATTGCTCGTTTTTTAAATGTAATATTTCACTACTTGTAAATTAACATTACAATTCAGAAGTCTAGTAATATGTTAATAAATAAATAGAACCACTAAATCTCCCGAATCGCTCATATTTTATTTGTAATATCATTTGGTTGTTAATAGGCTTAAGAAACCATTTGTACAGTACTATCTCTGTTTTTTTGGTTTTTTTTGACAGTAAATATTGAGACTGCATTTTAGCGGGAGACTGAGAACATTATGTTAGTGTTACAGTTTACTCTATCCTGCGGTTGTGGTCCTTGGTTCAGTTTTGTATACTAGCAGATTTTTACATTGTAATAGCCAGCACCACAAATTCACCATTTATCACTTTTCGTTGGAAATACATAGGATACTGCTGTGGAAATCCATCGCACCACAATGTTATCTCAAACATATTTGTCCCTGTTGAAATAGACATAGCCCACAGGGATTCCACTGTCGAGTTGGGGAATCCCTGTAATGGGTTAACTGCTGGGTTGGATTCCAAATGAGGAATCCCTGTAATGAGTTCAACTCCAGACAGGGATTCCCCTTGGATTTGGAATGGGATTCCCTTTTCTGGATTTTGAACTCAGATGGGGATACCCCCTTTTGAGTTTGACCCCAGTCCGGAATTTTTGCGGTGGGGGGAAAAAAGACCCCAAACGGGGATTCCCCCCTTGCTTTAGAGGCAGCAATAGCATTACTACTACAAGCCAGATACTCGTTGATCATTGGTCGGTCAGAAAAGAAGAATTGGAAGTGTATACATTATGCACAATAAAGATCCAATATAATGCATGTATATTGCTTTGTCGTGTTGTCACTCTTTCCTGTGTTAAAGGAAAGGTATTACATTGTTTGCATGATAATTCAAATCATCACAAGGTGTTTTAACCCCTCATGCAATTTTTTTTTGCAGTTGAAATCCTGCCTATATTAAAATGGGCATAGCCCAAGTCCGAATCACCAGTGATTTTCATCAAAAATCACCAGAAAGTTTCATCAAAAGTAGGTCAGCTCATAACTTGCTGGTATCAGTCCCCTAATGCACCTTCATGCCAAAAATCAAGGTTCTAATGTCAACGGTTCTCCTTATTTTGCCGACGAATGGATTCGGATGGACTGGCTCAATCACTCGCTCATTACCGGACAATTTGCAAATGAGAGCCTACTTCGTAGGAAAATGTGCCGCTATATTAGGAAAACGGCCATGGCGATCTATGAACAGGAAAGACTACTGCCGCTTGAAATGAACGACCATCATGAAGACCAAGCGTCACATGGAAGAGAATATGGGGCAATGATTTGTTGTAACACTCGCAGAATATAACTGAAAGGATCTGCTGCAAGTTTTTCTGTCGGTCTTTTGTCCAGGATATTACCTTTTCAGTGGGAGGCCTTGCATCAAAACCTTTTTACCCCTCAGCCTATTAGGCTGCAGGGTTCTGTCGTCGGCATGTACGTCCGTTCCTCAACAATAATTGTGACCAGTCTAGAAGCCAAACCGTTGCCTCAAATGTGGTGCACAGGATTGTTGGGTGGTCAACCACAAGCCTACAGAATTTGGGCAAATTGTGATGATTTTTGTGGTTCCCATGGCAACATCACGCAAAATGTCCATATGACACTGTGAACGTGATAGAAGGTAAACCGTTTCAGCTAGGGACTTCAAATTTGGCATGCAGTATTGTTGGGTGGTCAACCACAAACCTTTTGAATTTGGGCACATTACAATGATTTTTGTGGTTTCCATGGCAACGTCACGCAAAATGTCTGGTTGTCGGTCATCAACAATTCTTGTGACCGGTCTGGAAGCCAAACCGTTGCCTCTAGAGACTTCAAATTTGGTGCACAGGATTGTTGGGTGGTCAGCCACAGGCCTATAGTATTTGGGCACATTGTGATGATCTTTGTGGTTTCCATGGCAACATCACACAAAATGTTCATATGACACTGAACGTGATAGAATGTAAACCGTTTCAGCTATGGACTTCAAATTTGGCATGCAGGATTGTTGGGTGGTCAATTTGGGCACATTACAATGATTTTTGTGGTTTCCATGGCAACGTCACGCAAAATGTCCATATGACGATGTGAACGCGATAAAAGCCAAACAGTTTCAGCTAGGGACTTCAAATTTGGCATGCAGGATTGTTGGGTGGTAAACCACAAGCCTATTGAATTTGGGTACATGGTGATGATTTTTGTAGTTTCCTTGGCAACATCACGCAAAATGTCCATATGAAAATGTGAATGCGACAGAAGCCTAACCGTTGTAGCTAGAGATTTCAAATTTACAATGTAACATTGTTGGGTGGTCAATCACAAGCCTATCAAAGTTGGACACATTGTGATTTTTGTGGTTTCCATGGCAACGTAACGCAAAATGTCCATATGGCGATGTGAATGCGATAGAAGCCAAACAGTCTCAGCTAGCGAAATATTCGGAATCCGCTTGATCACCGATGGGAAGAGACCTACAATCAACAGGTACATAGGGATTCATACAGTTTTTGCTATCAAAAACTCTAAATTACTAGGTTTCCAATGAAAATCTGAAGATTATTATTAGGCTTGAAGCCTTTTGTTTTTGTTCAGATTATTTTTGTTCTTCCGCCATATTTTTTGCACGCGATATGTCAAATTATTCATTATGATCCTCCAATGCATCCAACATCCCACACTGAATTTATCATATTTTAATCTTTTACAAGCCACTGCTAAAGCATCTTCTGCATTGAATCAAATCTTTCAGGCTTTTACATATGCATTTTCCATTCATTGTGTACCAATATACACCGACTAAAACTGTCTGGCTGAGGGTTGTGCTGCCTCCTGTTGGATATGGTGTTACTAGCCACGGAGGTTATCAAATATGCAAAACTGGTGTTCCAGAATATGTTGCCAATATAGTATTTTGAACTACCTTAAGACGCTTAGGCAACATAAGGGTCGTTTCCCAAAGGACGGCTTCACATTCGACAAGTGAACTGGCAGGCGATGTATCCGATACAATAGACATAGCATTTCCGATATCGGAAATTCAATGACAATTTCTGATATCGGAAATAGAATTTCCCATATCGGGAATTCAATTTCTGATATCGGAAATAGAATTTCCCATATCAGAAATTGTCCCCGAATTTCCGATATCGGAAATTGCAATTCCCGTGGTATCGAAAATTCTAATTTCCGATATCGGGAACTGCAATTTCCGATATCGGAAATAGAATTAACGATATCGAGAATTCAATTTCAGATATCGGAAATTGAAGGTCATGAATTTCCGATATCGAAAATTTTAATTCCGATATCGGAAATTCCGATATCGGGAATTCAATTTCCGATATCGGAAATTCTCGAACAAAAAGGACTTTGGCTTGCCATACATTTAAGTTCTGACCAGTCAGTTCCCGACTGTGTTTTCCCGTGGACGTTATTATTGTAAGGGATATGCTCTGGATCTCGAGCACTTTTTCTGAGGTAAACCGGGGAAGAATTGCTAGATTTTCGAGCCTTCTCATCACAATATCTGTGTGAGAATGGGTTGATCCCATGTAGAAAGTGATGGCGCGAGAGAAGATTTTGCTTACATGGGGAAAGAAAAGATGCTCCAGGTGAGGATCGAACTCACGACCTCCGCATGCCTTATACCTCGAGAGATCAAGGTGAAGGTACTGTCTATAAGTACGGTGCGCTAACCGACAGAGTCACTACGGCGTAGAGCATAGTTCATACCCGTACATTGATCAGCATCGAGACGTTATAGATCTATTTAATTCTGTTTCACGTTGAAGCATTTCAACCCTTTCGTTCCTGAAGTCCTATCGAAATTGTTATTTCATTGTATACGCTGATAACTTCACAGCCACGTGATCTTATAGGCAGGTATATTTTCAAGCGCTTTGCAAAAGGAATAAGTTGCTGTTTGTCTCTGAACAGACAAGGATGACGGGATGTGATTGTTTCTAGCGAATTCAATTACGACCATCGAGACAGTATAGATCAATTCAGATCTGAAGTATTGAAATTGTTATTTCATTTTCTATAACACTTACGCCTATTACACACTCATAACCGTGCAATTATTAGACGATTTAGCACGGTTAAGAACTTTGTGACGTATGAAATCTACACCCGTGATCTTGACACGCACAGGTGCACGGGGGAATCCATTTCACAGGGCGGGCGATAGATGGCCGGACAAATTCTCGTCTGCCTATACAATCCAATAAACAAACCTATAGGAGGGATACCCTGCAGGAACTTTAGTTTACTTTATAGGCAGAAAATGTATAATCGCAGATATTTACAAACCAATTGGGACATACGAGTGTTACACAACAAGAAACAGATCAACAGGAGAAAGAAGACGTGCTTTCAGATACGAATTATCTAGCGAAGCGGAGATTGAAGAGTTCATGAGAGACTTAGATGACGAATCTCGAGTGTGATCAGCTGAACACAGGTAGATTTTCCTCCGCTGACGATGAGAAATTAAAGAGATCTGGCTAACAAACGAAATGAACCAGGGAGCGACAGGCAAACGAAATGGGGAATACGGATATTTAAAGGTATTAAATTCGTTTTTTATTATAAATTATGACGTAAATTTCTGTCTCAAGTTGAACAGTTGGTTTCATCGTGAAATTGATCAAGAATGACACACGAAAAGGCTTGTGCATATAATTTTCACAGGCAAACGAAATGGGGAATACGGATATTTAAAGGTATTAAATTCGTTTTATGTTATTAATAATGACGTAAATTTCTGTCTCAAGTTGAACAGTTGGTTTCATCGTGAAATTGATCAAGAATAACACACGAAAAGGCTTGTATGCATATAATTTTCACAGTCTCGGGTGGCAGAAAGACTGCGCCCCCATCTGGGAGACCACATAAACTCGTCCATTGATATTGGCACGCTGCCAACTGAGGCGGGAGAATGATTTCAACAAAGGGAAGAAAGGTTGTGAACGTTTACCATGTTTTTCCAATCTTTATGGTAATCTTTGTTGATAATCAATTTGAGTCTAGTGCAATAGAATAGAAATAATGATTTCATAGGCGTGCTAAATCGTTATTTTACTCACGGTTAGTGTGGGAAAGTTCATAACTTTTCGCCCTTGCCCTAAAATATCAACTTTCCCACACTGACAGTAGTAGGGTGTAAGCATCTGGAGCTTTTAGCGCTTCACTGCGCATGCGCGGAGTGAATAATTGGGTTGGCATAGGGGGGGTTCGCATGTCGTGAGTCAATGTAAATGAGGAGTATTTATGGAAATGAGGGGTGATTGTGATTATTCAAGATGGCGGCTAGTTTTTCTAGGTTAGGGGTGGTCGGTTTCAAGATGGCGGTTAGTTTTTCTAGGTTAGGGGTGGTCGGTTTCAAGATGGCGGCTAGTTTTTGTATGTTAGGGGTGGTCGTATTCAAGATGGCGGCTTGTTTGTGTGTGTGATGGGTTTTTCCCCCTGGTTCATTGGTGTTGATTCAAGATGGCGGTTAGTTTTTCTAGGTTAGGGGTGGTCGGTTTCAAGATGGCGGCTAGTTTTTGTATGTTAGGGGTGGTCGTATTCAAGATGGCGGCTTGTTTGTGTGTGTGATGGGTTTTTCCCCCCTCTTCATTTGCATATGTTCAAGATGGCGGCTTGTTTTTCTAGGTTAGGGTGGTCGTATTCAAGATGGCGGCTTGTTTGTGTGTGTGATGGGTTTTCCCGAGTAGAATATGCAAATGAGGTGATTGATGCGCATGCGTGAGTGTATGCGCATGCGTGAGTCTATGCAAATGAGGGGTGATTGTATGTGTGCGCATGCGTGAGTGTATGCGCATGCGTGAGTCTATGCAAACGGGTGGTCGGTGTCCGTTTCCCGATCCCCGAGCTTTTCCCGATCCCCTCTCATTTGCATATGTCGTTTTTCAAGATGGCGGCTTGTTTTTCTAGGTTAGGGGTGGTCGTTTTCAAGATGGCGGGTTGTTTTTCTAGGGTGAGGGTGGTCGTGTTCAAGATGGCGGCCTGTTCTCGGTTGAAAATATGCAAATGAGATGAAATTGGCTATAAAAGGAGTTCATTTTTAGGGTAAGGGGTGTATTCAATCTGACTTACCTGACCTGCCTCCCTGCCTGCCTGCCTGCCTGCCTGCATTTCTGTCTGGCTTGCCTATCCGCTTGTATGAAAAGCATGAGACGTGGAGAAGATTTTCCCTTGGACCCAGCAGCACCTCCGGTTGAAGTCTTGCCTGAAGATGTGGGTGTCAGGGCCATTTATCAACGACACTGGGCTACCATACGCCATTGTTTTCATCGTGATCGTCGTCTTTTGGATTTATACAATTTTCGGTTGGAGGACCTCACGTATCTCACTACCTATGCCGAGAACATTTTCAAAGATCAGGTGACAGCCTATAAGTTGAATGTCACATTTGGGTATATCTTACGGCACAAAGAGACGGATCAACTGCGGTATTTTTATCCCAGCAATAATACCTATGTGTTTGATCAGCCGTTCACCGTGACGGATGCGATTTCTCAGGAGCCACTCATCGATCAATTGACTACGTTGGATCCATTGGAATGGGCTCGGTTGCAACGCCCCAATACCCAATGGCTGGTGGAAATGGTCACTAACGTTACATTTTTCGTTACGAAAATGCGAGATCACCCGATCGGTGCTACTCCTGTACAACTCCCCTCGTGGTTGCTACTTCGAAAAGGCCTGTATGCATTAACAGGAGGGGTCAAGGGTCCCTACAAAGACCGGAAATGTCTGTTTCGGTGTTTGGCCGTGCATGTGGACGAGTGTGACCCCCAGACTTGTGACACAGTGGCCGATGGCTATTGGGAGGAATATTTAGAGCAGCACGGCATGGATAAGCGGCACTTCCGTGGTGTCCCCTTCAAGCATTTGGATGATGTGGAGTCCCTGTTTGGTATTAATATCTTTGTCTATCGATTACGACGGGAGGATGACGACACCTTTGTGGCTGAATTGGTTCGGCGATCCACAGAACGGTATGTTGCTACGATGAAAGTGAATGTGTTCGATGACAATGGCGTGAGTCATTTTTCGCTCATTACCAATATGAGCCTGTACGCTCAGTCTTTCAGTTGTGCCCAATGCCATCGTGTGTTTAACCGGTCTTTCAACTTACATCACCACGAGAAAATGTGTGACAACAGTGTCAAGCGAGTCTATCCGGGTGGAGTGTATCATAATACACCGACTATTTTCCAGGACCTGGCCGATGAGGGTATCATCATACCGGAAGAGGACCGTTATTTTCCCTACCGGGCATGCTATGATTTTGAGGCCCTGTTGGAGCCCATGGACCTGTTTTCGGCTAAAACGCAGTGGACACAGCGACATATTCCCCTCAGTGTCAGCATTTCATCCAATGTACCTGGCTATGACGCTGCACCGGTGTGTTTCGTGTCAACGGGAGAAGCCCATGAGTTGATCACCCGTATGATGGACTATTTAGAGCGAGTCAGTGCGGCCAGTACGGAATTGTTGGTGGCCAAGTTCGACGACGTACTGACCCAGCTGGACGACCGCATTCCTGAACCGGGTGTAGCGTTCAGCGACGATGAAGAGTCCGAGTGCGAGTCCCAGCCGTGCCCGCCTCTACAGTCGCAGGATGTCCCATTACCTAAACCTTATGCGGAGAAATTGAAATTACGGTTCCTTCAATACTTAGGTCAGTTACCGGTGCTCGGCTTCAATTCGGGGCGATACGACTTGAACATGGTGAAGGAATTTCTTTACCCTTACTTAGCGCAGTCCCATACCCTCAAGTCGGTGATCAAGAAGATCAACAACCACATGGCCCTCACTACCACATCACTGCATTTCCTCGATGTACGGAACTATTTAGCTCCCAATTGTAGCTATGACCAGTGGGTCAAGGCCTATGACTGTGCACAAACCAAAGGTTACTTTCCTTACAGCTATATGACGAGCCTGGACCGCTTAGAAGACACCCAGTTGCCCTGCCGGGAAGCGTTTTACAATGACCTGAAAGGAGAAGCTCTGCCGGAGGCCACCTACATCGAACTCCAACAAGTGTGGAACTGCCACAGCATGAAGACGTTGCGTGATTTCCTGGTGTGGTACAACAATTTGGACGTCGTGCCCTTTCTCGAAGCGGCCGAGAAAATGGTGCAACTTTTCCGGCGACAAATGCATGTGGACATCTTCAAGGAGTGCTTAAGTTTACCGGGCCTGGCGCTTCGCCATCTGTTTCAAGAGTGTCCTACGTACTTTTCACTGATTCAAAAAAAAGATGCAGACATGCACGATTGTTTGAAGCGGAACATTGTGGGTGGCCCCAGTATTATTTTCCACCGCTACCATGAGAAGGATGTGACTACTCTCCCTAGTGGAAAACCGTGTGCCAAAATCATCGGTTTTGACGCCAATGCCTTGTACCTGTGGTCGCTCGCACAACCTATGCCCAGTGGGCATTATACACGTTGGATGGCAGAAGGTAGGCATTTTACACCGCAACGGACGCCGTACAAGCATCTCGCCGACCAGTGGTTAGATTGGGAAGCCTATCGACGGGCCATTTATATTCGTCACCAGACCAACGCCACAGAGAAGCGGATAGGAGATCGCCGACTTCCCGTCGATGGGTTTGCCCTTGTTCAAGGCACACCCACTGTATTCCAATTTTATGGGTGTTACTGGCACGGCCACGAATGCGAATTCAGCGCTGGACGCTTCAATGATCGACGTGGAAAATCGGCACAAGAATTACGGGGCGAAGTAGTGGTCAACGGAGATTATGTCAAAGAGCGAGGATTCCATCTCATAGAGATGTGGGAGTGTGAATTCCACACCATGTGTCAGGCCCTACCTCATTTACAACGGTTCCTAAAAGAGCGTGAATATCCCTTGAGTCGTCGGCGATTGCTGAGTCTACCCCAGATGTTGGACGCCATTCGTTCGGGTCAGCTCTACGGCTTTGTAGAATGTGATGTGCATGTTCCCGACACTCTCAAGTCCCTCTTCGCCCAGTGTCCGCCTATCTTCAAGAACACGCTGGTGGGTCGGTCTGACATTGGAGAGACCATGGGTGCCTATGCGGAGCAACACGAGTGTTTGCCTAAACCTCGCCGCATGTTAATTGGAAGTATGTGGGGGGATAAAATCTTGCTGGGTACCCCCTTACTGCAGTGGTATATGAAGCACGGTTTGGAAATTACTCAAATCTATCAGGTAATCCAGTACGTACCTGAGGCTTGTTTTGCGGAGAATGCGGAGCTCGTGACGAAGGCCCGTCGTCAAGGTGATCAAGACCCGAGTCAGGCCATCATGGCTGAATGTTGGAAACTCACTGGCAATGGTTATTATGGAAAAACGGTAACCAACCAGGATAAGCACGTCAACGTGAACATTTGCACGACTACCCAAGCTCGCAAAAAAGTCAATTCCCCGCTGTTTCTATCCGTGGACGTGATCGATGACGATACTTATGAAGTCACTTCAGCCAAGAACACTATCCGGTACAATTTACCCCTCCAAATTGGCTGTATGGTCTATCAGGTGGCCAAGCTGAGGATGCTGGAATTCATCTATGATTTTATGGGTGTATATTTTCACCCCTCAGACTGGCAACTCATAGAAATGGACACAGATTCGGCCTACATGGCCGTTTCCCACCCGGACTGGGAGTCTCTCGTCAAACCCGAGTTACGGGTACAATATGAGGCGGAACGGGACCAGTGGCTACCCCGACGCGATCACTACACCTACGATAAGCGGACACCCGGGCTCTTCAAGCTGGAGTGGAGCGGGGATGCTATGATCGCGCTCTCCTCCAAGACCTACTACTGTTACGGCGGAGATGGAGGCGGAGAGGATAAGTTTAGCTGCAAAGGGGTGAGCCGGCGCGATGCTAACATCGACAAAGCTCTCTACCTGGGTGTATTGCAAAGCCAGGCCAGTGCGAGTGGCACGAATCGAGGATTCCGGGTCGTCGACCACCAGATGCGGACCTATATCCAGCAAAGAGATGCCTTTACTTTCTTTTACCCCAAACGAAAAGTATTGGCCGACGGTGTGAGCACTACCTACTTGGACTTGTAAAAAAAATGTGGAACACTAATAACTGTGGATACACGAGTTATAAAACTGTAAAAGTCAGGATGGCCGAGTGGTCTAAGGCGCCGGTATTAAGTGCTGGTGGGGTGAATCCCGCGTAGGTTCGAATCCTACTCCTGACAAAGAACTTTTTTTTGTACCTTAATCACTACTATGTGTGTACATACCCTACTATTTATACCCTGTATTCTATTTGTATATATATATTAACTCATCATTCTTATTGACTTAAATAAAGAGAAAAAGTCAAATCATTTTTTTGTGTTTTTTCATCAATTTATTCAACAACAATGAACGTCAGAACAACAACGTCATAACAATGTGATAATAATAATAATAGTGGTCTGCGCGCGCGCACGCAGTACATTTAAGTTAACCAGAGAAATGGAGCATGCACATTAAAACGAGAGGCTGTCCAGTCATAGACGAGGACATCACGGTCTTCGGCTTGACAATAATCATCAAACATATGTACAATGGTGGGCAGTGAATGTCCTCTACTCCGGTGAGTGAGATAAAACACACAGTACTGTCCGCACACACTACTCAAGGGTCCTTGTAATCTTTGCGTATTCCAACGCCACTCTGTCGTAGAGACGTCCATGAATTTCACCAAATCGGTATGGAGGGGTGCAAGTCCGTAGGAATCAAAGTATTCACCTTGGCCTTGGGTGTCCACGTACACCGCTATCCAATGTTCACCGGGTCGACTCTTCGTGTCTGTATTTAGGATGTAGGCTGCTGGAGTGGTG
Organism: Hanleya hanleyi; assembly: GCA_036873755.1. Lineage (NCBI taxonomy): Eukaryota > Metazoa > Mollusca > Polyplacophora > Lepidopleurida > Hanleyidae > Hanleya > Hanleya hanleyi. The sequence continues at coordinate 79,092 of JAVTVY010019135.1, forward strand.
GAGTGGGTGGGAAACACATTGCGTGGAAACACACCTCGAAAGGGGATCTTGGCATCTCGCTGGAGTATGCGCATCAGCTGTTCTGTATCCATGTTTAGTTGGAGAAGTCACACAGCACGTTTCTTTGCGCATCCACGCTGATGACGTTGTCAAACTCGGCGTAGCAAATCACGTTGATGGTGCTGGGTAGAGCCACGGAGAAACGCAGTTCCAACCGTAGGTTTCCTTTCTTCAGTAAAGCCAGTTGATGATCGTGTTCCAAGGTAGGGGTGAGGTCAAAGGCGAACACTGTGTACCCACGGTTAAAGTCTTTTCGACTGATGGTATTGCCTTCGTCCTGGTTGTTTTGTCCTGTGGCTGTAAACAGGTTCAGGTAGGTGCGCACATAGTTTCCGTTAGTAAAGTTCGGTTGTAAGGGTCGGGCTGGAATTTGATGGCCGGCCACGTGCAGTGCCACAAAGTTGATGTTGAAATGTTCAAAGTTGAACGGATTCTCAGCCCAAGTTCCATTGAATGTGGTGTTGGTCACACACGCCAGGGTAAGACGTTTAGGCAGATCTCCTAGAAATAAATTCTCTCTGTTGGCCATCATCGTACCTGCGGGCACCGAGAACACCTTGGTCTGTACGCGTCGGATGGGATACAGGGCTGGTTTTTTCGCTAAGGCTTGCATGTGACTCAGCAACACCCCCTGTTGCAAATCTACCGTACGGACAAACAAGGCTGCATCTTCAATGATGATGTTGTAATCGATAGCTCCCTCCCCACCGGCCATTAAGGCAAACGTAGGTGAGGAACGGATCAACTTGATCTTGATGGTTACACCGTTTATCATGTAGCGGTCTTGCATGAACAGATCGGCGTGCAGTCGTCCCATCATATCGATGGACTTGCTTTCTTTTGCTAATTTTTTGCGTCTGGCGTACCCAGTATTGCCAGGGAGTAGCACGTTCATGTATCCGGGTGTATCCCTGTGGTACAGCGCAGCTTGTAAGTGTGATAGTTTGGCATCACTGCCGTACGACAACAGCGTCTCCAGGTAGGCTCGATACGGATATGTATTGGTGGACGTACTGATGAGTCTATCGTTCAGACTGATATCCACCTGTTGGAACATGGAGTGCAGCCAAAGATTCACCGGGGTTACATTTGCATCGCCCGCTAGGTCCGTCCCGTCCTTGTTCGTTATTTTAGCTTTGACGTACAAGTAGGTGTGGGCTAAATCCAGGTAGGCCGTATCATTGTTTTCAATGGAAAATTCGACGGGACCCACTCCCGTCAGGCTAGCCAGGGGTCGATGTTCTACCCAACGTCCTTCGGCTACACTGGTTTGAGTGGGTGGAAGAGTCCACAAATCCAATTCACTGTTGGTAGACGGACATGACTCGGAGTGAATGAATGCCATTATGCGAAAATGTCTCTCCTACTATTACGTCTCTTTTTCTTCTTCTGGGGCTTAGTCCTCCTCTGGGGTGTACGTCGTCGTCGGTGGGTTGGCCGTCGACTGACTCTTCGCGGTGTCGGCGTTTGTCTTTTAAGGGCTTTGGCGATCAACACACTGCCGGCTTCTTTAGCCCGTCGTTTGAAGGCTTGTCGGGGTGCTGTGCCTTCCATCACATCACCGGCCACGCGCAATCCACTGCGTACCGCTTGTTTCCCCACCGCTTTCACACCCCGTGTTACCATGGGTAAAAATGTTTTCACAATGCTGCCCAGTATGTTTCCCAATCCGTGACCTCGTTGCATGCGTGCCCCGCTAAACATGGGCATGCCTCCTCCCGTTTGTTTCTTGTAGTAGTCGGCATAGCTGGGTGTATGACACTGGTAAGGTACGTACATATTATACGAAGTGAGGAGAGCGGGTTTGTCGGAAAGCAAGTGTCAACACCACTTTTCCTCGTTCGAATGGGATCGGGCGTCCCGTGTCATCTCTTATATCCACCGTGATCGTCTCGATATCGGTATGGCGTACGGGCAGGAACATGATAGGGTTGAAACTGTGGGTGGCTTGTTCGCCATACGTTTTGCTAATGGGCACCACCCGTAACAGAGGTGTGTTCATATCACCCACAATATGGTTGTCCACGGCATCCGAGTAGACGTACAGTCCGTACCTACCTACATTCATATCCATCAAATGGGTCCCGTAGACAATGGTGGCTCCCTTGTATATGACGTGGTGAGGCAGCCTTAACATTTCCTGTAGTGTAGAACTGAGTTTCACTCTCACGACAGAGGTCAGCAGGAGACAGCTCTTGTCGTTGTGTACGTTGACCTCGAAGACTATGTTTTTCTTGAAGCGTAAGGCTGTCAGGGTGGTTGCCTCAGCCACGCTCTCCTTTAAAGTCTTGTACTCCATCAAGGCATTCAGAGCCTGTACGAACTTCTGCGGCGTATCGTATTGGCCTGCAGGGAGAGTGAGTCTGTAGATTTTATCTTCGTAGACCACTTCGTACCATACTTCACCGTCTTGTACGTTGTACCATGAGTAAGGGTATTGAATCTCCACCAGTCCACATTCCCATCGCCCCGATAAATGTAACGGTTGTGGTAATTGCGTGACATACTTGGTCAAGGTGTTGTCAGGAAACACGTCGAGTGAACTATTACTGGGCAACGTCAGGTAAAACATGATGACGACTGAGTGGTTCTGGCTTCTGCACCGGGTTTTTATAAAGATTCCCAGGCCTTGGGTGCTTTACGGGCGCGTGGTGATCGTCGCTGTACCTTAGATGCGTTAAACCCCCTTCGTCGTGGTTGGGGTGTTTTGGAGGGTGTTTTGGGGGGTGACATGGGCTCCCAAGAGGCAGAGGGTTGTGGTGGTGATGGTTGGTGTCGGGTGTTCGACATAAAGGCCCAACGGTTAGGATTTCCTACCAATTCTTGTGGGATGTGATTGTCTTTTAACGCCTGAGCAAAGACTTCCCAGCCCGGGGGATTAGAGTGTTTGCGAGCACGCACCATATCATTGATCAAATCGGTCATATGAGACCCCGGTACCACTTGGTTTCGAATCAGTAGTTTTCCTTCCGCGTTCCAACTCATATCGGCATGCTGTTTCACCCGCTCCAACAATAAACGGGCTTTGGTCTTGTAGGCTTTAGGCACACTGTTCAACACTTCTTCTTCCAGCTGAGGTGAGGGTGTGGGTGTGGGTGTGGTGGTGGGTGGTGGTGGTGGTGGCGTACTAGTACTACTTCCGCCTCCCCCTCTATATTGATCCATAAACGTCTGGTACTGGTTCAGCGTATGATGGTAGAGTTGAATTTTCTCGTGATCGGGCAATCGACGTTGCAGTATATTATTCATTTCTTCATCCAGAGACTGGAGTTGTTGCACGGTGGCCGGGACGGGGTAGGGGGATTGTAAACTCTGTAACAGTCGAGGTTCGACCAGCATCATTTTTTTCGTATGTTCCATATTAGCGTCCCAAGATGGAGCCGAGTAACGGACCTAGTACGGTAGCGGCTAAGGGCGCGAGGAGTGCGCCGAGAAATCCACCGCGCTGTAACACCTGTTTCTTCTGCTTGACACTGCCCGTTTTCTTGACCAATGTTCGGAGACCTGCCTTGTGCCGTTGCAATTTCCCTTTCTGCAGAGGACTGAGGGGGACATTGCCTTTTAATACATTATGAGCGACTTCACACAAACATCGCACCAAATCGGGATCCGCGCCGCGCACTAGGGCCCGGGCCACTTCCGGGGGCGCGCTGCGGAGTACGCGCAATGCGGGGGCGTGCTTGCGTACGCGTGCAGACATGTTGAATGAGGGCTAGCGACCGTGGTCTTCTTCTTTTATCCTCACTCATTTGGGGGTGTACACCGTCTGTAGTTCACCGGGAAAAACCAGGGTCCGCAATCGCAGGGGTGAGGGCGTGTCTTGTTTCAAGTCGATGAGGAGATAGCCGTACGCCGGTTGGGTGGCATCTTCAAAGGCTTCGCGTACAAAGGCCGTGTTCTTGGGGTACATCTGTTGAGCGAGATGGGTAATTTGCGAAGCGTCTCTGGGGTTTTTGAATAACACCACATATTGAGCATTCAAACTAATGTTCCGATGTTCTTTGTTCTTACTGAAAAGATTCTGTACAATGTAAATGATGCTCAACCGCCGATGATGGCTGCCTTTGGTAAAGAGACGGGTGATTCGACTGTCCGTTTCCGTCATGAGATCGTCTATGACCACCAAGGTATCTGGGGGTACATCTTCAGGCGGTAAGCCTTCCACTAAGGTGAGTCCCGGGACACGGGCCAGTGCTTCGTACGCGGGCTGCCAAGCGCCATAACACCACAGGATACGCGCTAGAGGCGGTGAAATCAGGGCGGCTCCATGTTGGATGAGACGTTGAACAAAGTGTGATTTTCCTGACCCGCTCGGTCCAGCGATGAGGCAGGTGAAGGGATGCTGCCATCGTGGGTCCATTTTAGGGGTTGATTTCACGTTTTAGAAGCCCACCCCCAGTTGTCGGGGAATGGCGCAGAGGATAGT